>JBBPBX010056893.1:0-22606 GCA_038048925.1 Garcialebias charrua | reverse complement strand
TGTTGCCTTATCTCCAACAAAATGTGCATTTTGTTCTTTTTCTCCTTCTTCCTCTTTATCTTTAATCATGTATAATGACTGTTTGAAAATAATCAAATGTATTCTGTGACCTCTTAAACTTACAATTAATTAAAACTGGTTTTGGAACTTTAAGTGCGCGTTTGTCGTGTTTTCAGCGTATCTCTTTCTTTGATTCAAAGTGAAACCAAACAACGAACTTGGGGCGAATAAGAAAATCAACGCCAACAACCTCCAGATGCAGGAAGAGAGCCACCTGCATCATGAAGGACCCCACTCACCTAGCACACACACTTTTTGCCCCACTCCCCTCAGGAAGGAGGTTAAGGAGCATTAAGTGTAGAACCACTAGACTGAGGAACAGCTTCTACCCTGAGGCTGTTAGACTCATGAATAAATAACCAGAATAATCACTGTGAAAAAATCACATCATGTTGCTGCTGATCTGTTTCATGTTGCTGCTGATCTGTTTCATGTTGCTGCTGATCTGTTTCATGTTGCTGCTGATCTGTTTCATGTTGCTGCTGATCTGTTTCATGTTGCTGCTGATCTGTTTCATGTTGCTACTGATCTGTTTCATGTTGCTGCTGATCTGTTTCATGTTGCTACTGATCTGTTTCATGTTGCTGCTGATCTGTCTCATGTTGCTGCTGATTTCTTTCATGTTGCTGCTGATCTGTTTCATGTTTTTTTGTTTTGTGTTGTTTATTCGTTCATTTTATAATAATAAAATACACAACAATATACACAGAAGGAAAAGAAAAAAACACATAGGTATAAAATGAAAGGCGGCAGATGAAGAAAAAAATTCTTATTTTATCTGCCCCTTATCTCTCTAACAAACAATTCACACAACAAATTTCGTTAATTTCCAAAAGAAATGAACAAAGCTTTTAACCTCCAATACAACGTACAATTTCTAACTTAAACTAATTTAATTATAGGATTGTAACAATTTAAACTTAATCATTCTCTTAAATATTGCCATTGATTTAGCCACTTTAACATCATCCTCTAAATCGTTCCACAACCCAACTCCATGAACCACGGCCGATCTTCCCCTCAAACTTGTTCTAATTTGTGGCTTTACAAATATATCTTTCCCCTTTAGATAATAACAACTCGTTCTTTTAACAAAATAGCTCTGAATATTTAAAGGCAGAGTATAATTCTGTGCTTTATACATAACTAACAAAATATTATAATTGACTAAATCGTAGAATTTGCTGCTGCTGATGTGTTTTATGTTGCTGCTGATGTGTTTCATGTTGCTGCTGATCTGTTTCATGTTGCTGCTGATCTGTTTCATGTTGCTGCTGATCTGTTTCATGTTGCTGCTGATCTGTTTCATGTTGCTGCTGATCTGTTTCATGTTGCTGCTGATCTGTTTCATGTTGCTGCTGATCTGTTTCATGTTGCTGCTGATCTGTTTCATGTTGCTGCTGATCTGTTTCATGTTGCTGCTGATCTGTTTCATGTTGCTGCTGATCTGTTTCATGTTGCTGCTGATCTGTTTCATGTTGCTGAGTTCATTCATACTCATCTGCTCACACAGACTCATGTTCGTGCTGCTGTTCGGCGTATTGTTTTTGTTTTATGCTACTAGTGCTTAGTGTGTTTTTAGTTAATGTTTTTCTTAGTTCATATCTTAGATCATATTACTGTTTTTCTTTTACATTTTATTGTTGGATGTAACTGGGACCCTGTGTACAACATTTCGCTCCTCCACATGGACCACATGTGGTGCGAATGACAAATAAAGAAACTCTGACTGACTATAAAGAAATCTTCCCGACTGCCTTTGTAGATAAGATTTTAGTGTTTGGTGCAGCTGTGGTGTTGTGGCTCGGAGCAGGGGACTCAGGACTCAGTATCCATCACCTCACGGGGGACCTTGGAGATACTGAGCCCCACTACCATCTCTTTGAAACCTTTTCCCTCTGGTGACTGGCAGACCATACAACGGACAGAGCTTTGTAAGTGACTCCATTGTTGGGGGCAGATTGAGAGGAAAAAAGGGGGCTAGCCCTCAGGATAGAAAAGCAAGGTGAGACAAAAAGGTCTAACTCTCTGGTTTGAGGAGGGCAGGAATGGATCAAAGGACTAGGTGCTGACCTGCGGCCTTTGTCCGTCAGACAGTCCTGGCTTCATTTAACCTCTCTCTGGAGGTCGACGGAGCCCACTGGGATATCAAGCTACACAGTAGCCATGCCCTATAGGGATATCTCAGTGCCTCCCCCACAACCCCTCCACCTGGGACAATATTGCAGGTGAAAGTGGATGGGAGGAGTTGGTCTGTGCATCGCCTCAACCTGTCAGGGATGAACCACAAAGGGAGTTGAGCCTTCTCTCCAGATGCCCGGCAGCCAAGTCTTACCTTACTATATGGCATTCACATGGCCTTGCTGCTTCCCTACCCGAGTTTCACTGGGAGACGTCAAGCATGGGGGGAACCAGAACAGAGAGGAACTCTCAGTCGCTCACCTGGGGATGGTAAACCTCAGCTATGTGGCAAACAAAAGTGAACTTAGTGAATCTATGCTGCATTGTTAAGTTGTGGAAACTTAAATCTTCTTGCCTTTAAGAACGGTTGAATAGGGAGGATTTTCTATGGTTTTAGAGGCCATATGTGACTTTTAAAAAGCTGTCCATCAAGCTTTCTGTGAAGGCAGACAACAAATAGGTTATGCACAACAAATATAATTATTCTGTAGAAAAAAATAACCAACATTTTACGCAGTTGGCCTAAATACAAGTGTTAATGCTAATAATTTTTGATCAAGCTAAGAATACCTCATTCCATTAGAGCAATAAACATGTACTAAACTAAATCAAAACAATGTACAAGGTAGAAAAATTACTCCATCCCAAGGTAGAACTAGAGGTCAAGGCATGGAGCTTTTGAAAAGATTGAAAAAAAATAAGGATGGAGGCAAATGGAAGCAGGTGTACCTGCGCTGAAATGAGGATGGTGGGGTCTAACAATGTTGGGAAAGAAAACGGCCAAATTGTCCAGGTTTCATTAGTGTGCTGAGTGAAGTCTCTGCTGAGGCCTCGATTCCCAAGACTCTCAGATAACAAGTGGCTTCCCACACTGAGGCTTTCTGTTTTCTGTTTCCTCTCCAATAAAACCAGCCACAGAAAAGAAGAGATGTGGAGCAAGAGTGATAGACGACTGGGGAAAGGAGAGAGGGAGAGAGGACCCCTGTGGTCCACTGTTATCTGTCTGTCTACCATAGTCATTTTGAAGGGGGAAAGGCAGTTTGGTTTATTTTCCCCAAGCCCAATGAATGGTTGCCGACAAGCCATTTCTGATGGTCACGATAAGATATCTCACCCCCGGTGTCCCACCTCTCCGACCCCGACCAGACCTCCAGGTCCACTTTTCAAGTAACAAGTTTAACCGTCTCTCCGAGAGCTAGTATTGAAAGACAAAGTAAGGTGGTCTTGTGCTGAAATGCACAATTGTAGCAGCCTGAGTGAAAGCGGAAGGCAATGAAAAGGGCTCACCTATCTGACCTCCCACACAGAGTAATACACAAACCAGGACAAAAGCATTCCATAAGCAAAACAAGTCCCCCTCCTAATGACAGGCTGTAGATATGACCCATAAAGCACACTGCTGCATGCAGCTGGCGACTGAACGATCGTCTGAGACACAGCAACCATCATTAAGATGTATAAAACCTATACATGGATGCACAGAATTCAGTGTGCTGAATGATAAACTAGCAAACCGTTATTGTTTAAATGCTTATGAAGCATTCACACAGTTGTGATCTATTTTTCATCTGGTGTGATTGGCGTAGGGGACAGGTGTGTAGGAGCCGGAAAAACACAGGGGTGACAAGCAACACACACCAATCCTCACACAGTGAGTTTTATTTCAATTTTTTGTTATTTGTACTTTAGGTATCATCCTTAAATGACCCCTAAAAATATATTGCCAGGAGGCAACGAATGCAACGATAAATCCAGCAGGGTTATTTCTTTCTGTAACCTACAGAACATCTCTTTTAGAGTTTCTGACAGGATTTCACATTCAAATAAATGATTTAAGATCAAATTTTATTTGGAAATGCTTACATGGTTGTATAACAAGTGCAAAAATTGTAGTGTTTTCTTATAGTTACAAAAAATGATTAAAAAAATATTCCAATCAGGAAAAGATTTAACAAAAAAATAACATGGGCATGGCAGCATGATGGAACAGGTGGCAGAGCTGTCGCCTCTCAGCAAGCAGGTTACCCAGGTTCAAATCCTGGCCCGGGGGCATTCCTGCGTAGAGTTTGCATGTGCTCTCCGTGCATGTGTAGGTTTACTTCAGGTACTCCGGTGTCCTCCCATAGATCAAAGACATGCATGTTAGACTGATTGTAACTCTAAATTGTCTCTGGTGTGAGTGAGAGAGTGAATGGTTGTTTGTCTCATTTGTCTCTATAGCCGTGTTTCCATCAAGGTTTCTAGGTGCGCATTATGAAGCATCGCATCCGAAAAGCTTAATGGAAACGGCAAAATTCGAGTTAACTTCCTCTAATTCGCTCAAAAGTTGATACGCTTGCTTGAGGTGGTTTTTGGGGGTTTCGAAACAGAGCTGATGCGCAAAACGACAGATGGAAACAGATTTGCCGACTCAGTTCTGCCGTAGCGAACATTCACGTCATGTGACTGATCAGCTGTTTCCGCTCCGGACAACATGTAACATCGCTAAAACTAGTTGGCATGACAGAATAAATACAACTTGCCCGATAGCAACACATACCTGAAATATTCTCTCCATTTTGACGAGATGTGTGGTCGGGTTCTGTTTTCAACCGCTACTTCCTGTTTACTGTAGACATGCGTAACGCTGACGTCTGACGTAATGACGCTGACGTCTGACGTAATGACGCTGTGCGTGGCCCGGTAGATGCGCATCAAGCCAGTTGATGGAAACACTTCTGATCCGCATTAATTTGTATTTACATTTTTGCGAGATTTCAAAAATTAGCTCAAAATTCGAAATGAAAATGGATGGAAACACGGTTAGTGTGTCCCTGTGATGGACTGGAGACTGGTCCAGGGTGTACCCCGCGTCTCGCACAGTGATAGCTGGACATGGGCACCAGTGACCCCTGTGACCCAAAATGGAAGAAGCGGTTAAAGATAACGGATGGATGGATAGCAAGGGCAGAGAAGAGAAAAACATACCAAGCCAGTCTGATTCTGCTTTAGTTTCCTGTACAGAGGAATCAAACATGCACACCCCCAAACAGTCCTGATCGAGCCCTCCCAATCTACTCTGTCCTCTCATTTGAACTGATAGCAACAAGAGGATGCTCAGGCAGTAAGCTGAAGCCACGGTGAGAGGTGAAGGCAGTGATGGAGAGGGAAGTGAGAGGGTGTCTGTGTTGCAGAAGTAGCGTGGCAGCAGTGATAAACTGTGACCTCCTCCTCAGACTGCAGCCTGCTTAATGGCTGCTCTGAGTGCTCCAACTCAAGGTGTCTGAACCTCTAAATGGAGGGGTATTTTTGTCCTCCTCACACACATGCACACAGACTCACGTATTAACAAACACTGTGAACAGAGTGTATAGTCATAGCCGATGTCCGGGTACACCACAGGGTGGGCGAGAACTGGCGAGTTGGCACGCAGCGCTGGCAGTACTCAAGTTCCTGATAGCTTTCAGGGGCCTTTGATGTTTCTTGCATCTCCCGGCCCCCTAACCGCTCCATTCCCCAGGCCTCCCCCTCACAGGAAATTGCATTCTGTCCTCTGCCATGGCAGATAAATGAGGCAAGCGAGGGGCTGCACACTGTCACCAGCCGACCTGGCCTGTCTCACACAGCAACCTGCAGTGTGTTAGCCACATGCGCTCCTGCCCAGCACCTAAATGTACCCACAAAAACATACAAATTGTAGACAGGCTTGTCATTGTATAGCCTATACACTACTTTGTGTTCAACATAACTGTCTGCAGTTCAATACGTATACAGTACAATATAAAAGCCAAGTTGTTGAGCAAACTAAATTAAATTCATTATCAGACAATTAAAAAAAAGGCTTGTCACTAGAAATCACATCAGATGGACTGCTCACACCACTGGGACACCAATGTAATTTATGAGCAAGGACATGGCTACACATGTACTGTATGTCTTCTATGATATGTGTACATATAGACACATGCATGTTTCTTGTTGTATGCAATGGTGTGTTAAGTGCGTATGTGTAAATATGGATACAGTAGATGTCTGAGATCATGGGTCCATGTGCAGGCTACTGGCCTCAGCCAACAAGAATGTTAGATTAGTGCTTCACTGTGGTAATAAAATGAGTTACAGCTACAAAGTGATGTCAGTCCTACTGGAACCCAGTTTCACAACCCCACCCTGCATGAGATTTTGTGTTGCTATGCTAAGCGGCCACTGTCACACTGTCACTGCATTAAAACAGTAAAGCCTGTTCTATTTTTCTGAACATAAACTGAAATTAAGTCAGTATTTAGTGTGATCACTCAACTTCTCAATGGTCCAGTCCCTTGGTGTAATCAAACGTTATTTTAATGATGTTATAAGAAAGGTTTAAACAACCTATCAAGAAATGAAATATCATATTTACAAAAGCTTTATTAGTAGTTCAAGAATCAGTTCAGTATTCAGACCCTCTGCTTGCTACTGAGTTGGAGCAGCTCAAAGCAGTGTTGCCAAGTCTGCTTATTATAAGCAACTGTGGGCTTGTTTTTTCTAAAGTCACTTGCAAATCTTGTAAGTCGCGGGTTGCAAATTTTTGGGCTTGTTTTTGAACATGAAGTTGTTTATTTGGACTTGACTTTCTTTACGAGTGCAACTAGTTGATTATCTTCCCAGCTCCGCACAATAAAGCAAAAGACAAATGGTAGTAGGTAGTTTGTCTCTTCCACGCGCCCGTTTCCTGTTTATCCTTCCTGCCCAAGCTGGCGAGGCAACAGGCGCACACCCAAACAAACTCATACTGTGGCCAACCACGAGGGGACTCCAATCGACACAGATGCCAGGATGTTTTGTTTTTAAAAATATGTAGAAAAAATATGATTTAAACATTTGTTACATACGCTAAATTTGTTTTTATCAGAGCTTAAAAGTATGTTATTCAAAGTGTTTAG
Organism: Garcialebias charrua; assembly: GCA_038048925.1. NCBI lineage: Eukaryota > Metazoa > Chordata > Actinopteri > Cyprinodontiformes > Rivulidae > Garcialebias > Garcialebias charrua. The sequence continues at coordinate 15,464 of JBBPBX010056893.1, read as the reverse complement.
CATAATTTTGCTGTTGTTTATGTGTAATGCCATAATAAATGAATGTTCACACTGTTTAAAAACTGCCTCTGTTTTACACAATGTGGTGGGTTGCCAGTTGGGCTTTTTTGGGTTTGTTTTTATAGAGCTAGTTGCTTGTTTCTATCGCGAGATCTGGCAACAATGGCATCAAGTCATTATGAGTACAGTAGAGTACAAGATTTACGGAGAGCTTTCTTATATGTTAGCAGACTATCTTTCCAAGTTAAATAAAATTCTTCCATGTTAGTGGAGCGCCATTTTCTTTCCAGCTTTCTAGATCCCTGTTTTAAAGTAGCTTCCTCTTCTGAAACTTAGTCATAACTCCACACTGAAACTCTGAAGCTCACTCAGACGGACCATCAGGTTCCTGCTCATGTCACTGATCAGGGTTATTCATTGTTGATTGCTAAGTGTGGCTGGGCGACCGACTTTTGGAAGGTTGTGCAAAAAATTTTACATTAAAAAAATCATGAATACTGTGCTTTTATATTTTTTATTCAATGATTGGTGTATTTTCTAAAGAAAATCTATTGGTGTGTGGTGTCATAGAGCTTTACTGATGCTACTGCAGCTCCATTACCATAACAGTAGGGATGCTGAATGTTAAACCAATTACCAGTCAGAAAATACAAGAGAATATGTGCTAATGTCCAAAATAATAATAATAATAAAAATAATAATAAAAATAATTTTGACCATGCAAGTTTTTTCAATCTTTTTTATGTTAGACTTTAATGTTAATAAAAAAAAGTGTTTTAGTTTTCATTTTAAAATGTACATAAATGTTTAAATTATTTGCCAATTATTGCAATTTGTTTTATATATTTTTTACCAACTGAAGCTTAAATTGCTAGAAGAGAAGGAATAATATGCATCAAAATTAATCTCAAAATGTCTCTGAGCATCTTATTTTTATTTATGTTAGAATATTACATAAAAAAATATCCACAATGTTACATGCTCCTCGGTTCAAATTAAATTTCCATTTCAGAATAACAATGTTTTAAAACTGCCTGTTGCTTCCTGAAGTTTATTACAAATGTTTCAAGTTGAGTTATTTTGGGAACTTCAGAATGCAGTGCCACATTCCTTGAAAGTTACCTTTTATATTGCAATGTTTCTCAGGGTATTCAAATATGTTGCACCTTGTTTATTTTTAAAATCCATAGTCCTCCTCTTTGCTTCAAAACATTTGGAACATTCTCAGCACAGGCTGAGTATAATGTGTTCAAAATATATATATATTGGTGTTATTCTTTCACAAAAAATTACAAAAGTAAAATAGGAAGAATGCCTTTTGGTGCAAAGTTTGTAAAGAAAACCAAAATAGTTTTAAATCCTCTAAATTAGAGCAAATTCTTAACAATGTCAGCTTAATTCTTTCAGCCCTCCTCCATGCCACCCGCAACGCTCTCCTCTTGATGGGAATGATTCTGCACGTGGTGAGTGAGGAGAGCAAGGACTCCATGTGCTCCTGGAGGCAACACACACACACATTCATGTTCACGCCAACTACATTTACTCTCAGCCGCCACCTCCGCGACTGCCCCACATGACCCTTCATCTTCTCCTGAGCTGTTGCAGAGCCTCCCGACACATCAGCAGCCTTCTGATTGACAGCCCGTGAAGATACACCAACATGGTCTCCATTTAGCTCAAGTACCACACCGCCGTTGCCTCAGACCCCCACACACATACACACACACATACACCCTACTACCACCACCTTCACCCGGCCTCTCTTCATGTCCCAGGAGAAAACACACTTGAGCCAAAGTGTTTCAGAGCAGGATGTTTCCCGGGGGGGGAAAGGTTTCGTCTCGGGTCAGTGTGCACTGCAGTGATGGAGATTGCTTTTTCATGTGTGTGTGCGCACACGTCTAGAAGCAGCAGTTTATAGCGAGAGGAGAAATGAAGAGGAGAAGGGGCAGTGAGTAATGAAAAGAAAGCATGATAAGATGGCAACCTTGTGTATACAGTGTGTGTGAAAGAAAAGGGTCAGAACTGGAGGGATGGTGAGTGTGTGATGGCACTGGGTGTTGAGTTTAGAGCGATGTGGAGATGGAAGGGGGGGTGGGTGGGTAGGTGGGTGCTGAGGGTGTTTAGTCCTGAGAGGAAACATTAGCAAAGTGAGGAGGAAAAGCTGCCAAATTAACTTCTCACCCTTTCAATCACACCCCTGAGAGTTCCTGCCCCAATTTACCTTTGCTGCTCTGGCTTCACTTTCTGGATGAAGGAGTTGTTTTCATTTGAACCCTTTTTTCTTCTCTTTTCGGTTCCTCCGTACGAAAACTTCACACCTTCACCCCAACCTAAGCGCAAGCAGACAACTTGTGCACACTTCTTACATTTTGCCTTGTTGTCTCAGTTTGGCATGTCACTGATCAAGAATACAAACGCTGATTCTCTTACCTTATAACTCTGGAGCAGCAGAACGGCTTCAGACATGATAATAAAAATAACAGAAATGAGAGAAAAAAAAAACAGCTCCTACTCTGATAAGTCATGCCTTTTAGAAGTATATGTTTAAATTTAGAAAGGGGTAAACCTATACCTTTCGAAGGAGAAAAAAAGCTAAATCAATTTATGTTATAACAAGTGATACAAACTTATGTGTACTGTATCAGCTTACTTTAGCCAGCCCAGCATGGTTTAAACATACGTTTAATTTTAATTTAATTTTGGAATCAACCCCATCCAAGATTATCACCACAGGTTAAGGGTGAGATACACTCGAGCGTCCTCACGATACGCCTATACGCAGCGTACGTACGCTGTGGCAAAAGCGTAGCCCCGCGTAGCCCCTCAGGGCAAGTACGCGCAAAAGTATTTTTTTACTACGCATACGCGATGCGCATACGCGATGCNCGCTCTCCTCTTGATGGGAATGATTCTGCACGTGGTGAGTGAGGAGAGCAAGGACTCCATGTGCTCCTGGAGGCAACACACACACACATTCATGTTCACGCCAACTACATTTACTCTCAGCCGCCACCTCCGCGACTGCCCCACATGACCCTTCATCTTCTCCTGAGCTGTTGCAGAGCCTCCCGACACATCAGCAGCCTTCTGATTGACAGCCCGTGAAGATACACCAACATGGTCTCCATTTAGCTCAAGTACCACACCGCCGTTGCCTCAGACCCCCACACACATACACACACACATACACCCTACTACCACCACCTTCACCCGGCCTCTCTTCATGTCCCAGGAGAAAACACACTTGAGCCAAAGTGTTTCAGAGCAGGATGTTTCCCGGGGGGGGAAAGGTTTCGTCTCGGGTCAGTGTGCACTGCAGTGATGGAGATTGCTTTTTCATGTGTGTGTGCGCACACGTCTAGAAGCAGCAGTTTATAGCGAGAGGAGAAATGAAGAGGAGAAGGGGCAGTGAGTAATGAAAAGAAAGCATGATAAGATGGCAACCTTGTGTATACAGTGTGTGTGAAAGAAAAGGGTCAGAACTGGAGGGATGGTGAGTGTGTGATGGCACTGGGTGTTGAGTTTAGAGCGATGTGGAGATGGAAGGGGGGGTGGGTGGGTAGGTGGGTGCTGAGGGTGTTTAGTCCTGAGAGGAAACATTAGCAAAGTGAGGAGGAAAAGCTGCCAAATTAACTTCTCACCCTTTCAATCACACCCCTGAGAGTTCCTGCCCCAATTTACCTTTGCTGCTCTGGCTTCACTTTCTGGATGAAGGAGTTGTTTTCATTTGAACCCTTTTTTCTTCTCTTTTCGGTTCCTCCGTACGAAAACTTCACACCTTCACCCCAACCTAAGCGCAAGCAGACAACTTGTGCACACTTCTTACATTTTGCCTTGTTGTCTCAGTTTGGCATGTCACTGATCAAGAATACAAACGCTGATTCTCTTACCTTATAACTCTGGAGCAGCAGAACGGCTTCAGACATGATAATAAAAATAACAGAAATGAGAGAAAAAAAAAACAGCTCCTACTCTGATAAGTCATGCCTTTTAGAAGTATATGTTTAAATTTAGAAAGGGGTAAACCTATACCTTTCGAAGGAGAAAAAAAGCTAAATCAATTTATGTTATAACAAGTGATACAAACTTATGTGTACTGTATCAGCTTACTTTAGCCAGCCCAGCATGGTTTAAACATACGTTTAATTTTAATTTAATTTTGGAATCAACCCCATCCAAGATTATCACCACAGGTTACACTTCAGAAAGCACACAAAAAAAGCTGGAAGTTTGTCAATTTTATCAACCCTATTTATAGGCCCCATGGGTGCAACTTCGGCGTGGACCTGAACCGGTGTTTGTTTATGTGTAAACAGTACAAATTAAAGGATCAGTATGTAACTTATTTTTTAAACATACATCTTCACTCTGCCACTATTTAATGATAGATTGATGTTTGACTGGTAATCTCTGAAAAAAACTATAGTCCTCTGGCGTCTCCCGGTGGTAATAAAAGCATTTATAAAAACCAAAGCGCCCCGCGGTTAACCAGCCAATAAAAACAGAGCTTCTAACTTCTCACGCTCCCAACCCACGCCCCCGCCTGCGAGCCTGCAGCGGCCGCGCAGGTTCTCGTTGAAATAATTGCAAAGCGATGCAAAACTGTTTTTTATGTGACACAAATGTATTAAATCCCCCTTCTTCATCCCTGCTCTGGACTTTTCTTTTGTTTTTTTTGCCAAAAGTCAAGTGATCGCTTCTTCCTCCAGACCTCCACTGACAGAAATGAGGAAATGGAATTTGTCACGAGCGAATTAAAATCGGGTTCAACGTGGCTGCCGAGGCTCTGCAGATTTGCTGGTGTGCTGGACCCTGTTTTTATTTTATTTTTTAGAACGTTTTATTAACATATAAACAGAAATTCGGAGCGGCTGCGACAGGACATGAGTGGAGGCGGAGTTAAGGAAGCTGAGCTGATTTACAGCGAGAGTGACGGGGAACAGAGCCATATATGGCTCTGAGGGGGAGGGAGCAGAATGATTTTCCCTGTTGAAATTTTTTCTAAGTGCCAGCGTATTCCAGAAACTGCAGAATGCAGCTTTAAAGTAGTTTCGCCAAGCATTGTGGATTTGATTTAAATATGTAGGAACACCACCTGTCAGAGCTCCAACTGTCATGATCACCAACAGGACAATATAACCATACCACTGTCTGCTGAGGATGAGGGACGAAGGACGACATGACTAGCATATTTAGCTAGTAGCCACATCTAGCATATTTAGCTACTTCATTGACTCGGTTGCTTCCGACGGTGAAGTGATGAACAAAATGAAAATCTCTGAGGTGTATGAGTATCTACACAGTAATAAGGTTGGTTACAAATAAAGTCCAGTTGTTTCTGTATTGAACGTTTTTTGATTTGTTCAAAGACGTGGAACACAATCTTATTTACCTTGAAGCAGACATAGAGCCCAGCCAAAGCTTCAGGGGCTGTTTACACAATGCATATTTTGAATGAAACTGCACCTTTCTCTCTGCGGTTCGGCTGTTCATTTACACGACACCAGTCGATGAAGCCAGTGGCTTTTCAACCCAGGTCTCAGAGTGGAGATTTTCTGGGAGACCGCTCGCAGAGGTGTCAAAAGTCCCACAGTGATGTTAAACCACATGCGCACAGGCAAATTTTTCACTCACGCGTGGACCAACGGCATATTTCTATCAACAACAATGGCGGCAGAGTATAACATACTGCATTCGCTGCTACAACTGATGGAATATATTTTGGGTCTCGTAGTTAAACTGGAATGTAGCTGCTGTGAGGACATCTGTGTTGGAAGAGACGCTAGTCAGATCGAGTTCGAAATCATTTTATATTCAAGGAGCCTGTCGAGACAAGCGGATATTTCATGTGTCGCGCTGGAGTATAACATACTAAAAGTGCTAAATAATAACAGTTTAACAATAGTAAACAGTATTTTTGTTAGTGGTGGGAGCTGTAATGAAGCTATCTGAGCTAAATGAAGCTATATGTACATTATGTAATTCTAGTTATGTGATTAAAATGTTGTTGATAATGTGAAATATATTGCATGCTATTAAAGTTGAAAATGAAGACATTGGGTTTCATTTTTATTTATTTATTCAACACCACAAAGTGTATGTCACACAAATACACATAATTAAACTGAACATTATTAAAAACACATTAATCGAATTGTAAACTACATTACTGAACTGGACCTTCTTCTCTTGTCATCATGGATACTGATGCCATGTTGTTTATCTGGCTCGTTCAGGTTGTCACTCCTTTGCTTAATGTAGCTTAAAACATTTGAATGGATTAGAAAAAAGAACTGAGGAGAATTTTAAATTAAAATTTGCTCCAACATGTCTCTCTTCTAGGTCCCCTGGCACCGCACCTCAGGCCGAGGTGTATGCTCTGCCTCAACCGGTCTGCCTCTGGTGGGAGGATAGCATCTCCTCGCAGGAAACATAAAAATAAAAACTCTGTTGTTGTGTAACCAAAGTAAGCACAAGAAAGCATTATCAAGAATGTGGATTTACTTGCTGTAGCATTGCATGATGGCTACTGGAGTAGAAAGTCCGACATCATCCTTGTCAGTGCTGGTCTACTCAGCAACCGGTGTGGAGCTGTTAGACGAAGCGGTCCTGCTTGGCATCAAAGCCGTCGACTCATATCCAAAATCCAGCTTTAAGTTTTGTTGTTACTGGGTTTTCAGCCCGGAGGATGGACCTTACTGAGAGCAGTCCCAGGCAGCGGACATGTGTATTAGGTGAATCTACAAAATTCACAGCGCCAACTAATGACCTGGCATGGTAACTACAGCATATTTTAGAGAGTTTCCTGCTTTCTTGTAAACATCAAATGCGCTCCGTGTCAACATGGATTTTTCCTCGAATCAATATCCAAAAAAACTGTTTTCACCTGCCTTGTCCGTGTAAATAGGACCTTAAAGTCCTCCATCACTGAGCTTGGGTTGATTGCAAAGAAAACTATAATACCAAAAATGAACAAATACTAAAGCTGTGTCCTCCATATACTCAACATCATACCTGATATTCTCCTCAATGTTTTCAATCCTTCTGAGGATCCGGCGTCTCTTCTCCAGTGGTTTATTGTAGTCCAGACACAAAGTAGGATGCAGGTTTTCCTCCATCAGCCGTTTGTCAACAAAGTGAAATGAGCTCACATACAGAGTTTTGGCTGGTCTCTTCAAGTTCACATTTTTCAGTCACATTCTTCTTAATTCCTCTTCTGTAGGTAGGAGCTGAAACTATACCTCTTTTCACAGGAACTCTTTTTGTTTTGGGCCCTTGCTCAAACTCTGTTGTTGTAGCCACTGATTTAGTTTGGTCATGGTTGTTCCTGCAGCCTTGAACACAACAGGTTCCTGAACTCAGCACGGCTATTTTAATAAACTTTATGGTTGTTAAATAAATGTGAACAAAAGAAAAACAGCATTTTATCTGTCAGACTGGATGTAATTTACTTTCAAATAAATCGTGGTTCGTGCTCTGCTACATGGTTAACCAATGCTAACTGCTACTTCCTGTCTGACAGGAAGTAGTACCAGAATCATCTATACAGCAGAGACCCCAGGAATAAAGTGGATAGATTTTTAGCTCAAATTTTGTTATTAGTCAACACACTCATACTCTTAACACACTAACTGATCACATCTGTTTTCAAAACAAATGCTGTCTGTTGTGTCAGCAAAATAACTCATAAACCACTAGATAGATTTGGTTGAAATTGTCATAACAAAATCATTGAATACTTTGATAGTGTACAACTTGTAGTCAACCCGAGTCAAGACAAAAATGGATAAAATTTTACAATTTATAAATTGCAAATTTACAAATGTTGAGCTAAACCTTTATGTGGTAGTAGCTGAAAGTCATCCTCAACACATACTCTGAATGTTAATATATGTTGCAAGATTTCACAATTCTACATGAGATTGCACATAATGTCATTTACTTTGTATGATGTTAGCTCAAAATGGTTATAATTCTGTCCCTTCTCTTCATAAAATTATCAGTTTAACAATCTGGCATAAAAAACAAAGCTATGCATTTAGTCTGCACATGGTTTTTAACTTTCCCCACGGTCTGGTTTGCCTCTTTCGTCTTGCTCTCTTTCGATCATGTAGCCGATTAGAAGGTTGGACACTCCTCTTTAGGTCCCTTCAATCGAAAATAGATGATTAGAGTCATTCTACAAGACAAATGTAACTTTTCTGGATGCTCTAAATCTGTTTAGGCACATTTAATGGTGTCAATTATTGTGGGGCCAGACGGGGGACTCGGGTCTTTCTGTAGTCAGGGCCCTTAATAACATTGCTTACAATGAGAAGCAGATGCTGACCTGCTTGGTCTCTTTGAAAAAAGACATTTGAGTAGCTCTGCTTCTAATTTATGAGCCCCCTCCACATCTGGAATTCTTTATAATTAAAACATAAACCCCAAAGTTCTACTTCCACCTGTCAAATGTTGAGAAGATGAACACAGTAATGGGCTCCTCCTGCATTGGAGGAACGATAGAAGAGCTGCTTTTGCTTGTTCTTATTTAAAGGAGAGGAAATATAAAAGGGTGCAAAGAGAGAGGTTTTGTGATATTTTGCTTTTCGAGTGAGTCCTTCTCACACTGGATGCTTCTCAGTGATGAAAGTTGAACAAAACTGAGCCAATATAAGGAGGAAACTGAAACATAAAGTATTTTTAAGTTGTTTTCCCCCCAAGAATAGGTTCAAACCAATACAAGCATCACGGAAGCGCAGCCTCCTGATCAGACCAAACACAAACAAGAAGCATTCAAGCTTAATAGAGTTCCTTTTTCACATATTAACAAGAAACGCAAGCAAAGAAATGAATTTGCCACGCCCGGTGAATTGTTCCAACAGATCAATGAGACCTACTGTACATGAGAGAGTGTTGGGTGAGAGTCAACGTGTCCATGTCGGTGTGAGAGCTTAAACCCTCCAAGACTCCCAGCTCTCTTCATTAAATTGAATTAAGATTCTGCACCGAGCAAATTTTTTTTTTTCTTCTTTTCTTTTTCTTTTCTCTTCTTCCTCTCCTCCTTCCTTCTTGTGCCCTCCTTCTCTGGAGAGCAAAACAAAAGCAGCTGCAGGAGGGGGGTGTCAAGCCCGCGGAGGTTGGAGAGAGCAGCTCGTGCAGCTAATCCTGCTGTGAGTGCGGCCATGAGGACAGCATTCCTTCCATTTTCTACACTGCTGCCAGATCACCATGATTAAGTCTTCAGTGATGCAGGGGCAGCAGGCCCAACAGAGAACTCATCCACGCTAGCTTCATGGAGCTGCTGCGAGAATGGCAGGTGAAACGGGCGACTACAGATGTTGTAGGAAATGGACGAGAGGTGTACAGCTTTTGATTTCCAAAGTAAAGAGATCTCCACAAACCTTCCCCATGCTCCTGAAGATATCTACTAGGGCTTTAACAGAGTACTCGAGTAATCGTCAGATCGAGTCCTATGACTTCTATTGAGGTTTTTAATTTGACGTTGAGTACTCGTAGTGACGTCATCACAACGCAGTTACACCACTAAATCAACTCCCTGTTTGTAGCACGTTGAGAACCCTATTGTGGGTTAAACCCAACCAAGCCACTTTGAGCTGAGCAACTTGAAACAGTCAAACTTTAATAGCACACAAGAGGCAGGTCTATATCACAGATGTCCATCTCACTCATGGTGTGGCCGGAACACTAACATACCGCTTGTCAGGATTTACTCAGAGAGCGAGATAAAACCCAGTGGTGCAGACAGAAATACAGGCCAGGAGGTTTTATAAAAATAATTACTTTAATAATAATAAACAAACAGCTGTCGTGGCAGCAAAAGCACTCATGTGTACCAGTGACGAGAGACACAGGGGAATACCAGATGATGCGCCAACCAGGGACAGGACTAACAGACCAACTATATATACACAGACAAGACAGGACATAATTACAACACCTGGGAACATAAGGATGGGTGCAGTTTAGATAATTAAAGAGACACAAGGTACACAGACAACTTCCTGTTTGGAGCTCTGTGACCACCGTAAATTGTGACAGCAGGGGGCGGTGTTGCATTGCAGGTCACATATGGTGTAACATTGGGTCCAACCGCCCCACTGTTTTTAAGTTTTGTTTTTGATGTACCAAACGTTTCATTAACTTTTGCAGCTTAATAATAACTAATAGTTTTGTTTTTCCTGTGACGTATCTGCAGTATGATAAATGATAGGAACATAATATATGCTCCCAATGTTTTGTTGGTCTTTTTTTGGAAATAATGACGTTTTATGCATTTTTATTTGTTTATTTATTTGCATCTTAAGATTCTATGACGTCATCAACTACTCGAGTTCTACTCAAGTTTTTTTATGTTAATGTCGAGTTTTAAAATGATGTACTCGTTCAACCCCTAATATCTACGGTTGCGTTACCATTAACGCGTACTGTCAGCTGTGATGAAGAGAGTCAACGGTGTCTGCAGGTGCGAGGCAGTTAAAACCAGACCAAAGCACTTCCCAACAACAGCATTAAACCTCACAGCCTCAAAGGAGAGGGAGGCGGGTGTTTTTAAAAGGAAGGAGGTTACGCCGCTGTCCTGAGGAAATGAAATGAGCACAGTGGGTGACAGGTTTGGGAAAAGAGCAGAGCAACGGGGAGGGGAAAATGAGCTAAGCAGGGTAAAATGAGAAAAAGTGCGAGTTGTGCGCAAAAAGAAGAGAGAGGCAGTTGGGAAACACAAAATGAGAGCAAGGTAGGGTGAGTTACACGAGAAAGAAGCGGGAAAGTGAGAGGAGGGTCTCTTTGTGGATCAGTGGCAGATAATGGGCTCATTAGGCCAAACGTAGTTTTAAAAGGCTTTGACTCTCTAAGCAAACAGGCGCTGAGGAGATGGACTTAAGGGCCCAACATGGAGAGAGATATAATGAGGCTCTCCACCCACATCCTGCAGAGCAAATGAAAAGCTACACACTGGCTGCCCACTCAAATTGCCCAAAGATCAGTCAACCTGCTCCATCCTCAGCTGCCCTCACCTCACCAACATGCGAGCCACATTCAGATTGCTCATTGAGCTGTTTTTGTCCTGCAACCCCCTGTTAAGATACTTCATAAGATGTTCAGATGCTGCTGCGATACCTGGTGAGAGGCAGAGTTGAGTATTTGTCGTGGTGCGTGTGCATCAGCTGAATGTTATGCGTGTTGTAAAGTAAAGCACTTTGGGCAAAGGAACTTGCTGTGTTTTCATGTTGGTCTGAAGAAACACCGAAGGTTCTTTAACTTACTCGTCTTTTTCACTCTCCTGCCTTGATCCAGAAATCAATCTTAAAAGAGACCTATTTCAAACTGGAAAATGAGTACTGTATTTTTCGGATTATAGGTCGCACCTTTTTATGGTTTTTTCAAGGCCTGCGACCTATAATCCGATGCGACCTATTTATGGATTTTTTTCCATATTTTTAGACCAATTTTTGACTCAGATATCAGCCTTTTTCACTTTGGCAGAAAAATTGTGCAGTACCACTTTCGGCCACTAGGGGCGCTGTGGCGCTGTGCAGTACCACTTCCAGAGGAGTACACCGACCCAAGAAGAAGAAGAAGACCGTTTCCAGCTCATGTGTCCCAAAAAAAGCTCCTGTGCTCGGACACTCTGTGGGCGTGCTGGCCTGGATGTAGCTGTTAGCTCTGTGTTTCTTAGCTGGTTTTTTTGCAAGATAAGTCAAGAACCACTCAGCGGATTTTTCTGAAACTTACAGAATAGAATCACAGTGTGGACGTTTACAAGTGAGTAGCTTTATTAGATGTTTGAGATTAAAATAAAATAAAACGATCTTTTAGCATAGCTTTTTGTTAGCTTGTGGCTGTTTTGTTTTGTTTTAGCAGGTCACTTTCGTAAATGAGCCCATGAGGCTCAATAAGATTTACCTGACTAAATAAAGGTTGAATGAATGAATGGATGAATGTTGTTCTGTTTACCGGTGTTAGAAATAGCTTCAAAACCACTCGGTGTATATTTTTCTGCTTACAGAGTGTAATTATAGGAGCTTTAATGTACGTTACTATGGTCTCGATAAAACATTTGACATAAAATTCGATTTTTTATTCGTGTTCTGAGAGGCGGACTTCCCGTGTTAGCATTAGTTTTTTATCGGTGTTCTTCTATTTACGTTATAAATAACTTCTAAATCACTCAGTGTATATTTTTTCTGCTTACAGAGTTTAAATTATAAGACATGAATGTACGTAACGATGGTCTAAAGAAAACATTTGACTTAAAATTCGATTTTTTATTCGGTGTTCTAAGAGGCGGACTTCCCGTGTTTTTTTATTTATTTATTTCAGTTTACTTCTGTTTGCTTATAAATAACTTCTAAACCACTCGATGTATATTTTTTCTGCTTACAGAGTTTAAATTATAAGACATGAATGTACGTAACGATGGTCTAAAGAAAACATTTGACTTAAAATTCGATTTTTTATTCGGTGTTCTAAGAGGCGGACTTCCCGTGTTTTTTTATTTATTTATTTCAGTTTACTTCTGTTTGCTTATAAATAACTTCTAAACCACTCGTGTATATTTTTTCTGCTTACAGAGTTTAAATTATAAGACATTAATGTACGTAACGATGGTCTATAGAAAACATTTGACATAAAATTCGATTTTTTATTCGGTGTTCTGAGAGGCGGACTCGTCTCGTGTTAGCTTCTGTTAGCTTCTGGCAGACATTAGCAGCAGAGCTAAACACTCGGTCCATATTGCCGGGTTGACTCAGCGGTCACGCGGCGCGTCAGCAGTGGATGACGCGTTACGTCGGCGGTGACGTAGGTGCGACCTATATTCCGGTGCAACCTATTTATGGATTTTTCCAATTTTTTGGCAATAATTGGACACTGCGACCTATATTCCGGTGCAACCAATAATCCGGAAAATACGGTAGTCTCCTAACACTTTATATCAAATGAAGGACAGCTGTGCAATGACCTGGACAGGATTAAAGAAAAGATAAATATTTTAAAGCAGCCTGAGGTGCACATAATGCCGTCCAACTTCCGTCAAGATCTCTAATTTTGTAATAAGATACTGTAAAGAGACATTATGAGTACAGAGTGCATATCTGGGCACATTAAGAAATTACATTTGTAATAAAAAATTTCAGATTATTGTTGTGGGACAAATATTTTATACAAAAATAGTTTTGGTTTCGGGAAACACACACTACAATACATTGCCAAAAGTACTTGCTCACCTCCCTTGACTCACATGAGTTTAAGTGACATCCCATTCCTAATCCATAGGGTTCAACATGATGTTGGTCCACCCTTTGCTGCTAGAACAGCTTCAACTCTTCTGGGAAGGCTGTTCACAAGGTTTAGGAGTGTGTTCAGAGTCAGAGTCAGAGTCAGAGAGAATTTATTGTCATTTGCACCGCATGTAGTACATGTGTTGAAAACGAGATTATGTACACAGGGTCCCAGTTACATCCAACAACAAATGCAAGAGAAAACAATAATAACATCTAGGATTAACTAAGAGAGACATCACATCAGCTAGTAATACACTAAGCCCTAATGTAGTAGAAAAACATCATTATAAACAGCAGCACGAACATGAGCAGATGGTCACAGATGAACGCAGCAACAAGAAACAGATCAGTATCAGTATGATGTGACATTTTGCAGTGTTTATTCTTATTATTTATTTATTCATGAGTCTGACAGCCTCAGGGTAGAAGCTGTTCCTCAGTCTAGTGGTTCTACATTTGATGCTCCTCAACCTCCGTCCCGAGGGGAGTGGTGCAAAGAGTGAGTGTGCTGGGTGAGTGAGGTCTTTCATGATGCAGGTGGCTCTTTTTCTGCATCTGGAGGTGTAAATGTCTGTGATGGTGGGGAGACTGACTCCCACAGACTTCTGTGCAGCCTTCACCACTCTCTGTAGAGCTTTTCTCTCTGCAACTGTGCAGCCTCCATGCCACACGTTGATGCTGGAGCACAGGACGCTCTCCACTGCACACCTGTAGAACTGTAAACAAATGGAACATTTATTTAAAACAATAATTTTAAACTGAAAACATTAACAACAATGTAAACAAATAGAACATTTATTTAAAACAATAATTGTAGGTTCTGTACTTTATCAAAGTTTTTGAATCATTTGATATTCATACCAAAAATACAAACAAATAATACAGGAATGCATTAAATGCTGTAACTTGAATTACCAGTACTGTATTAGGTTAGCTTAGTTGCCTGGATTCCTCTAAAACAATAAAATAAAAATATAGGAACAAATAATTCATCCATCCATCATCTTTAACCACTTCTTCCTTTAAGAGTCATGGGGCTCACTGGTGTCCATGTCCAGTCATCACTGTGCGAGAGGCGGAGGGCACCTGGACAGGTCTCCAGTCCATCACATACAAATAATTCAAAATATACAGACAAAAACAGACTTCAGCCTACCAAAGTGTAGTAACCTTTAACTCAAGCATTATAAGAGGGGGACAATAATGCTGTCATTGCTGGTATCACTCAGCCCTCTGTGAATAGCAAACAACCATCAGGGTGCTAACGATCCATTGTTAGGCTGATGGTCCTCCATCATGTGAGCAGCTGGTTTCGGCTGTCATCAGCAAACTGGTTCATCCACTGTGAGAGGGTGTTAAGACTGAGCTGAATACCAGACTTAGCTTTTTTAGATTTTTGTACCTGGATTATTGAGCATGCATCAGGGTAAAATTAAACATGTTTAAAAATTGATTTTGGAGCATTTAGAATTGATTCTGAATCGCCAGGACTAAGAATCCAGAGTCTTTAAAAAATCTATTTTTTCCTACACCCCTACTGGCAAACTTCCTTTTGATCTTTAAAAAAACAACATTAATACAAAGAATTGTATTTTATGTTATTGTGACATGTTTTACACATTAATAATGTTAATTGTTTTGTTACAGCCCACCCCAAAAAATAAGGGTCACAACTACAGTAGTCAAGTCAAGTCAATTTTATTTATATAGCACAGTTAAAAGGGTCCCCGGTTCAAATCCCGGTCTGGGGGCCTTTCTGGGTGGAGTTTGCATGTTCTCTCCGTGCATGCGTGGGTTTTCTCCGGGTGCTCCGGTTTCCTCCCACAGTCCAAAAACATGCATGTTAGGCTGATTGGTAACTCTAAAATTGACCCTAGGTGTGAGTGAGACAGGTCCCTCTTGTATTTTTTACCTGATTTTGAGGTAAGAAAGTAAATTTTTTGACCATGACTATATTTTGTTTAGTACTTATACTGTTGCAGATAAAACCATATAACTTACATTAGATGAAAGTGTAATTTCTCAGGCAAAATGTGATGCATTTTCCTGTGCTAATTTCAAACCACTATGCTACTACAGCTAGCTAAACATGGCTGACAGGGTTGGGGTGGGTTGTAACACATATTTAGGCCTTATATGGCATTATATTATATTTAGGCATTATAGGTCTACATGTTA
>JBBPBX010056892.1:0-11026 GCA_038048925.1 Garcialebias charrua | reverse complement strand
ACTGTGGTGATTGTGCCCCTAGTGGTGTGTCTCTGTCCTGTTTCCTCTCATGTGATTTCCCCTCTACAACACCTGTGAGCCTGACAGGTGTTTTGTGTTTAATCTTTGTCAGTGTTTGTATATAAGTCTGTGTCTTGGTGTTATTCCTTGTCTGGGCATCGTCGTCTATTCGTCTGGTTTTCGAGTTCCTACGTGTTCATTGTGATTTTCTACTTGTCTTCTAAGAGTGTGAGTTTTGTTGCCTCGACAGCTTCATTATTTTGTGTTTATAAAAGTATTTCTTTATTTTACCACCGAGTCTCCCGAGTCCTGCCTGCACCCTTGGGTTCTGCCTTTAAAACCTCCAATTACGACAGGGATGGGCTAACGCGCTTCCTGCCACCAAAAACATTTAGCTTTATCACACCCGGGCACTCACATTCCCCCACTCCCCGTTCTCTCCTCCCCTCCCCATTTCATGACTGTGACTTGTTCGGTAACTTGGTCAGATTAAAAAAAAACTTTATTCATACAGGTTGTTTCATCCATAGACATATATACATAGACACCTCGTTGAGTGGGCTGGCCCACTGCAGCAGAACGTCGGAGCATCTGCCATATTGAATGTGGAAGTTCTCAATGTCAGCTAATATAAGGCTGAAACGATTCATCGAATAATTTGAGTACCTTGATTATAAAAAATCCTCGAGGCAAATTTATCTGCCTCGAAGCTTCGTTAAACTCACTATGGTCTAGCCGCAAGGTTTTCAGTCAATCAACTTTATTTCTATAGTACATTTAAAAAACTGCAGGGGTAGTCAAAGTGCTGTACAATAAGACAAAAAAAAATAGATTAAGACAATAAAAACATCCAAAGCATACACAAAGAAACATAAAAACATACACATACCAGTTTTATGGCAGGTGTGTTAAGATGCCATAAAAGATAAAGTAGCCATAAAAGATAAAGTAACATGTTAAAAGCCAAATAATAAAAGTGTGTTTTTAAAAGAGATTTAAAAACAGGAAGAGTGGAGGCCTGTCTGACACTCAAGGGTAAGTTGTTCCACAGCTTGGGAGCAACAACAGCAAATGCGGTATCACCTCTGAGCTTCAGCCTAGTTTTAGGGACTGTCAGCAGCAATCTTGATCTTAGAGATCGATGAGGGCAGTAAGGCTGAAGCAGCTCAGATAGATTGGATTTGCATCTCTCTTTTAAACTCCACGTGGAAAACCTAGTAAAGAAACTGAAAGTGAAACCTCCTTTTTCAGAAACAGATCACATCTAACACTGAATGCTAGGAAACGCCTTGTATCTGTGACTTTCCTTCCCTCCATTGATTATGGCGACATTATCTACATCAAGATGGCGCCTTTGTTGTTCACGGCACGCTGTCTTCCTCCTCTCTTGAACTTCTTATTGTTGTTCGTGTTTTGCCTTTTTTTCATCGACGATGAATCCTCGCTTCTGGTCTATGATCGCTCAACTCTTCTAAATATACGAGACTCGCTAATCAATGCACCGACTACTGGCATATTTGGACATTTTGAGCCTCCACCACCTCCACCTTTCCTGGCGTCTGTTCCTGCCTACTTACATTGCGACGCTAGCCCGTCGCCACGCAACAAGCGACGCAAAAGACGTGGAACAAGAGAGGGAGTCCTGGTGAGATTTAAAAAGTATCTCTCCTCTCACAGTACGACTACGGCTGACTTACCTCCTGAATTCAGCGTCTTTGATGTCCATCGTTCCATGGTTCATCGCCATCGCTGCCTTGTTGCTGTCAATCATGACGTCAGCGGTCAGTATCCATCTTGTCCCCCGGTGAAGAACCAGAACAGAGGCTGCGTTAAACAGAACCTCCGCCCGCTCGCACGAGCTACGGGTGACGTAACTGGCTGGGTGCCAGTACGTGCAGCACTGTTTAACGCCCGATCAATCACTAATAAAACTTTTATATTAAGTGATTTGGTCTCCACTCATCGTCTGGATCTGTTTCTGATTACTGAAACTTGGCAAAAATCACAGGACAATAGCTCCTTCTCTGAACTCCTCCCACCTGGCTACTCCTACCTGAATGCCCCGCGCGGGGCTGGAAGAGGGAGAGGGCTGGCTGCAGTGTTCAATGAGGCGTTCAAGTGCCGCCTGTTGCCTCAGAAAAACTACAAAAGCTTTGAAATCATGCTGTTTGTGCTGGAATCTGCTAAACCTCTACTGTGTGGGTTCATTTATCGGCCACCACAATATAATAAGGACTTTCTCAGTGAGTTTTCAGAACTACTGGCTGAACTGCTGCCAAAATTTGACTCCCTGTTTTTTTGTGGAGATTTCAACGCACATATCTGCTACCCAAGTAATCAACTTGGACGTGAGTTTCAGGACCTTCTGGACTTTTTTAACCTGTCGCAGTCTGTCTCGGGGGCCACGTACAGCCGGGGTCATACACTGGACTTAATTATCTCCCACGGCCTTCAAATATCTGCTGTGGAGATTCTGGACACCTGTATTTCAGACCATTTTCCCATCTTATTTGAATTTTCCACCCCTCCTGCACCGAAGGCTGTTCTCCCAGCACATCTATGCCACTCCATCACCTCATCCACTCCAAGTTAGTTCACTGATGCCTTTAAGAGCACTGACTTATGCTCTGCCGTCAGCCGGACCCATCTCTACATCCTGAGGACTTCATCACCTCCTTCCATCACACCTGCACAACGATCTTGGACTCCATCGCTCCTCTCAAACAGGCATCTTCAAAGAATAAATCACCTCCATGGCTCAATGAAACAACGCGGGCCCTTCGACAACGCTGCAGGAAAGCAGAGCGAAAATGGAAGCGGGACGGCTTCATGCATCCCAGGGAATACTGAGAGACTGTCTATGTGATTATCAATGTTCTGGCAAACTACCTGGCTGCTGCTCCTCCCTGTCACTCCTCTCTGCTGCTCAGTGAGGAGGCCCAGGTGGAACCAATTAGCAATCAAAGCAAGCAGGTATTTCTGGAGGTGACAAATCTGTCACTCTTGTTTGGACTGAGACTGCAGAACCAGGGTAAGCAGTGAAGCTCACCTGGAATTATATCTGTGCAAACAGCCTACTGCAACCTATGAAGGACAGCCGGTAAGCACCATATTGCTGTAGATTGATCAAATTTACCAAAGCAGTGCATGGACTCTTGATTGTAGTGTGGAGTAGAGTTGTGTTTCATGTGGTTGAGTATTTTGTAATTATATTTTGTAAAAAAGGAAAAGTAAAAGAAAAAAAAATAATAAGAAAATACACTTGGAGTTCAATGTTTATGATTTGGTAGAGATATGTTGAAAAAGCACTAGGGGATTTGTCTAGGGAAAATATTTATCCATACATGTATTTAAGTCTGATTGATTATGTCTGTATGTAGTTATATATTTATTTATTCATGTGTAGAATTATGGCTAAAGTGCTTTAACTATGAGAAAAAAATGAACAAACATTTTTGTAAATATGCTAATTATATAGTTAAAAAAATGCTGAAAATAATGTCACAATATGTTTATTTTGTTATTTTAAGCGAGTAATAGCCGTTTTGTATTTTCTTTTGAGGTTTTTCAGCTAACTGAAGCTAACTGCAGATAACTAACTGCCTGCCTAACTACCAAAAAGAACCCATAAAACTTCAATAAATGTGGATCAACAAAAATCAAGGCTATTCAATGAGTGAAATCCTGTTTATAACTTCAATGTAGAGGCTATCCTTTTCAAGTGGGGAATGCACAAGATAAAAAACCCAAAGAACTTGACAATCAAAATGCTGTTAAGCAGGCCAAATCGTAGTACCTCTCCAATTTAATCACCACCAGCTCCAACCGGCCGAGGATGCTTTTTAGCACAATCCAGTCTGTCATCAATCCTTCTGTCAATGTTCTGAAAACTGCCACTCAGTCTACCTGTGATGACTTTCAGAGCTATTTTGTCAACAAAATAGACTCTATCAGGCAGAACATTGTCAGCCCATCAAACACTGTCCAATCATGTGCATCTGCAATAACCACTGCTGTTTTTGACCAATTTGACCTGGTCTCACTGCCTAACCTCACCAAGGTGGTTCAGCAGATGAAACCAACAAACTGTTCTCTGGACATCATTCCATCAAAAATATTCAAACAGTCCTTTGATGTAATTGGTCCTTGTGTTTTGTCATTTATTAACAGCTGTCTATCTTCAGGTTATGTGCCATCTGCTTTCAAACATGCTGTGGTCAGGCCTCTTCTCAAAAAAACAGGCTTAGATCCTACAGCTCTCTCTAATTTCAGACCAGTTTCCCATCTGTCATTTTTATCAAAGGTCCTAGAAAAGATTGTTTTTATTCAACTTCAATCTTTTCTGTCACCTGTCAGTGACTGAGCACCTGTCAGTGACTGAGCACCTGTCAGTGACTGAGCACCTGTCAGTGACTGAGCACCTGTGGAGGAAGTGGACGCGGGCACACCTTGGCTGCCGCTGCTCCTCGTACTTTTTGCTTTTTGAAGCCTTTTTTATTACTTTCTGCTGTTTTTTTTTCACCGAGCCTTGTTGGACATTTCTACCTTTCTCGATTGCAGAGTGCGACAGGCGTAAGCCTGTGTACAGCACCTGTACAAGCGGACGCGGACATTTCTACCTTTCTTTGAACTTTTCTACCTTTCTTGAACGCAGAGTGCGGCAGGCGCAAGCCTGTGTACAGCACCTGTGTGAATCGGACGCGGACATTTCTACCTTTCTGTGATTAAGTTTTGTGTTTTAGTTAGTTAGTTTTAGAGCAACTGTCTTTTCTGACTGCGTTGTGGATCTGCAAACATTATAAGTTGCCGGTCAAAGCAGATGACCGCTTGTCCTGAGCCTGGGTCTGCTAGAGGTTTCTTCCTTCTAAAAGGGAGTTTTTCCTTTCCACTGATGCCATTGTGCTTGCTCAGGATGGGAGATCGTGGCGAAGCCAAGATTTGACTTGTTTGCTGGAGTCATTAGATAGAAAACTTTACTAGTCTAACCGGAATTTTAATAATAGTAGGAGCTGCTAGCTCCCGCTAGCTTCAACACGAATTTAGCTTCGAGTATCACGTAGCTGCACTTATTGTTCGCTTACCTGCTGCCTCTCTCAACTTCCTGTGTCCTCTGGACTGTTCTGGACTCTCTCCTGTACTCCTTCAAGGTAATGCTCGTTCGAGTTACCTCTCTCTCCTTCTTGTATATCTTTTTCGGAGCCGTGGGCCTGCTGCTAGCGGCTAGCTCTGTGCTAGCCTCCTCCGGCTCGTGGATGTTGACGTATTCCGCTTCGCAGTTGTTTGAACTTAACAACTGCTCCATTCCTCTTTCTATTTCCACCATCAAACAACTGGGACTTCTGCGTAGACCTCGTTACATCCATAGAAGCTCTCGAAAGAAAACTGTTTATTCTCAAGCGAACTCTGATTCGATTAGTGCTGTCTGGACTGAGAGACGTGTCGCACCTCGATGGCGTCATCAGAACGCTGCGTCTGTAGGCCTTTGTAGTCCTCTGCGCACGAAGTGGCGAGGAAAACGTGGAGTGGACTTCAGTCTGCTTAAACCGGTTCAAAAAGCTCCTATTCCAACTGGTATTAAATTAGAACTTTTCAATGTGCAGTCTCTTTCCAACAAGTCATGTTTAATTCATGATCACATTCTGGAGAAGAACTTGGACCTCATGTGTCTTACAGAGACGTGGCACCAACCAGAGGTGTTCAGTTCTCTGAATGAGGCGTGTCCCTCTGGATACAGTTATCTGCAGAGAGCCCGCAGCACTGGCCGCGGTGGTGGTCTGGCTGTAATTTATCGCAGTAATTTAAAATTGTCTCATCTGTCTTCTCAGGACTTTTCCTCTTTTGAATGTCTGGCTTTCAGCTTCAAAGCCCCACTCCTGATGAATGTTATATTAATTTATAGACCTCCCAAACCGCATGTTTCATTTAACTCAGAGATGCATGACCTTCTCACTTTTTTCTGCACCTCCCCTGTGAAGACTATTTTTCTTGGCGACTTAAATATCCACGTGGACAATTCTTCTTCACCTCTGGCAACAGATTTTAAGTCTCTTCTGGACTCTCTTAATCTCACTCAACATGTTGACGCCCCTACGCACAGCAGGGGGCATACTCTGGATTTGGTGATTACAGACACTGTACTCATCAATAACTTATCTGTATATGACCTGGGTGTCTCAGACCACAGGGTCATCTCCCTGGAAGTGCCTTCATCTTCGCCTGCTTCAAATCCAAAACGACCCATCCAGTTCCGTGACCTTAAAAACATTTCCCTTGATGTTCTGTCTGCTGATCTTCACACCCTGACCGCTGTCAATCATTCATCTGCAGATGACTCTGTGGATTACTACAACCAATCTCTTCGGGAGCTCCTGGACCTACACGCCCCCTTAAAGACAAGACTGGTGTCTTTCTCGCGCTCAGCTCCTTGGTACACTGATGAGCTGCGCAAGATGAAGGCAACTGGCCGTGCTATTGAGAGACGTGTAAAATCATCTGGTCTGTCTGTGCATAAGCAGGCATATAAAGAACATCAGAAAGCATACGCCTATTCTCTTAAAGAAGCACGCTCCAAATATTATTCTAACATCATCAACACCTGCCCTGGAAACTCTAAACAGCTCTTCTCCACAATCACTCGTCTGCTTAATCCCATTAAGCAAACTCTTGAGGACTCTGCTCAAAAATGCGACCTGTTTCTTTCATCTTTTAAAACCAAAGTTGACACTATCAGATCTCAGCTCCACAACCTCCCCGTTCTCAGTGTGCCACCCACCCGTCTGCATTCTGGGACCCTAAACAGCTTTGACGAAGTTGTTCAGAGTGAGGTGGAGGCCATCATCAAGAAAATGAAGCCTTCATCCTGCGCCCTGGATCCTTTCCCCTCGTCTCTCATAAAAACCAATCATTCTGCAATAGGCCCACTTATCACTCAAATAATAAATCAGTCTCTACAATCTGGTCATGTTCCACTGCCTCTAAAAACCGCCATCATTAGGCCTCTTCTGAAAAAATCTAATTTGGATCCCGACATTTTTTCTAATTACCGCCCAATTTCACACCTCCCTTTTCTGTCTAAAGTGCTGGAAAAAGCTGTTGCTGCTCAGCTGCAGGATCACCTACAACAACACTCCCTGTATGAGAAGTTCCAGTCTGGATTCAGGGCAGCTCACAGTACAGAGACTGCATTGCTGAGGGTTACCAATGATGTCCTCTTGGCTGCTGACACTGGCTCTCCCTCCATCCTTGTCCTCCTTGACCTCACTGCAGCCTTCGACACTGTGGACCATAGTATCCTCCTCCACCGTCTTCATGTGGAGGTCGGTCTCTGCGACACAGTCCTGGACTGGTTCAAATCTTTCCTCTCCAATAGGCTGGAATGTGTTAGTCTTGGCAACGCCACGTCCCAGACAGTTTGTGTCTCCTGTGGTGTCCCTCAGGGGTCGGTTCTGGGGCCCCTGCTGTTTTCCCTTTACATGCTGCCTTTAGGTCAAATTATTAATCAGTTCAACATTTCTTTTCACTGTTATGCCGACGATACACAGCTTTACATCAGGACTGGAGCATCCTCATCTTCCACCTTGTCATCTCCATCTTCACTCACTGCCCTCTCTGCCTGCCTGGAGGCAATTAGGGCATGGATGAATCAGAACTTTCTTCAATTAAACTGCTCCAAGACTGAGGCCATACTGATTGGCACCCCTCACCAGGTACAAACATCTCCTATAACAAGACTTTCCTTTTCTGGACAAGACATCCCCCTCTCCACCTCTGTTACTAATCTTGGAATAAAAATGGACTCCAATCTTACATTTGAAAATCACATTAAGCATCTGTTTAAAACTTGCTTCTTCCATCTTCGAAACATCTCCAGACTTCGCCCATCCCTAACTTTTTCCGATGCTGAGAAGCTCGTCCATGCTTTTGTCTCCTCCAGGCTCGACTACTGCAACTCCCTGTTTATTGGAATCCCTGGCAAAAACCTTCAGAAACTTCAATATATTCAAAACAGTGCAGCAAGGATCTTGTTGAGAGTTCGTAAATTTGAACATATTACGCCCATTCTCCATAACCTTCATTGGCTTCCTGTCGCCTACAGAATTCAGTACAAAACTGCTCTCATTACACATCAATGCTTACACGGAACTTCACCAGATTATCTGAAGGATATTCTCATTCCATACTCATCCACCCGTTCGCTGCGGTCACAGAACAGCAATCTCCTTCACATTCCGAGAACCAAATTAAGGACCATGGGAGACCGGGCTTTCAGTGTGGCTGCCCCCCGCCTGTGGAACTCTCTTCCTGACTGTCTAAGAGCCCCACAGTCTGTGGTTGACTTTAAGAGCGACTTGAAGACCTTTCTTTTCGACCAAGCATACTCTACCTCCTCATGATTCTACTTTTGATCTTAGCTGATATTGTTATTGATTTTAATTGTTTTATTATTTGTTTTATTGTCATTTAATTCTGTTGCTCCTTGTAGCACTTTGAGATTTTCATTAATGAAAAGTGCGTTATAAATTGAATTCATTATTATTATTATTATTATTATTATTATTATTATTGTTATTTTCTAGAGCACAACAACCTGTTTGAAAAATTTCAGTCTGGTTTTCGAGCCCGTCACAGCACTGAATCTGCACTGCTCAAAGTGCAGAATGACATTCTTCGGTCTCTGGATGCAAAAAAACCCTGTTCTGCTGGTGATGTTAGACCTCTCAGCAGCTTTTGACACCGTCGACCATCAGGTACTAATCAACCGCTTGTCTCAGCAGGTTGGCCTCTAGGGAGCTGTACTAGAGTGGTTCAGATCTTACCTAACTGGGAGAACTTTTTCTGTCATGATAGGTGATCTGTCCTCCTCTTCATCAACCCCTCTGACCTCTGGCGTACCATAGGGATACATTCTGGGGCCAGTCCTCTTCTCTCTTTACATGCTGCCATTAGGATCAATCATTGCACGTCATAATCTGTCTTTTCATATGTATGCAGATGATTTACAAATCTATCTGCCAGTCACTCCCAACCCCTCACTCAGTTCAAACACTCTTGTCAACTGCTTAAATGACATTAAGCACTGGCTCTCTCAAAACTTCCTCCACCTAAACACAGATAAAACTGAATGCATTTTATTTGGTGCACCCGATGACACCAGCAACATCCTTCCCAGTCCAAGTTTTGGCTTTCCCCTCCCCAACTTCAACCCGGTAGTTAGAAATCTTGGAGTGTAGCTTGACTCCAACTTAAAGCTTGATAAACAGATCAGTTCTGTTGTCAAAACCAGCTTCTTTCAGCTCCGTCTGATCTCTAAAGTAAAGTCACTCCTCAGCCGTAGTGATCTGGAGAAAGCCATCCATGCCTTTGTGACCTCCAGACTTGACTATTGTAATGCTTTGTATGTTGGTATTAAACAATCCTCCATCTCCCGTTTACAGCTTGTACAAAACTCTGCCGCCCACTTTTTGACCAACACACGAAAATATGAACACATCACTCCTGTCCTGTCCTCTTTACACTGGCTCCCGGTTCAGTTCAGGATACAGTTCAAGCTGCTGCTGTTTGTTTTCAAAGCTCTGAATGGACTTGCACCTCTCTACATCTCGGAACTTTTGAATGTCCATCACCCCAGCAGAGCTTTACGCTCTGCCAGTCAATACCTGCTAGAGGTGCCTCGCTCAAGGTACAAACAATGGGGAGACCGGTCCTTTTCTGATGCCGGCCCAAAAGCCTGGAACAGTCTCCCCCTTGAGCTGCGTGCCACCTCTGATCTGACTCTGTTCAAAACCAGACTGAAGACCCACTTGTTCAAAAAAGCTTTCAGTGTGTAACTTTTATTACTTTGGTATTTTAGTATGTAGCTTTTTTATTTCCATTGCCTCCTTTTATTGCTGTTGTTTTTTATTCTATTTTCACTGATTTATTGTACCAGTTTTTATATTTTCTGTCCTGATAAGCACCTTGGTCAATGCAAAGCATTGTAGGAAGGTGCTATACAAATAAAGTTTATTATTATTATTATTATTACATGAATGCTCCTACAAGCACTCTGCAGATAATGGATGCTGTCTATCACGGTGCACTGATTCATAACTGGGTGTGATTATCGTACCCACCACGGCACCCTGTATTCACTGGTTAACTGGACATCATTAACTTCACACAGACTCTTCCACTGGTACATTTTCATCTTTAAATCACTTCTTGGTCTGCTGCCTTCATGCATCTCCTCCTCAAAGTCAAAGTCAACTTTATTGTCAGAACTGCAATATGTACAGGACATACACAGGACCGAAATTGCGTTTCTCTCAGTCCCTCGGTGCAACAGTAACCATCTAAACACTAAACACTAAAACATTTAATAAACATAAGCATAAAATAGTAAAAAAAGTGTAACACTGTCCTGAGTTTTTCATAATAGTATAAAAGTATGAAAATTTACACCAACACTGAAACACCAAACACCCCTAAAACACCAAACACCCAATGAACATAAGCATAAAATGAAATAATAAAAGTGTAATACTGTCCTGAGTTTTTGCATAGTAGTATAAAAAGTATAAAACGTATATCTATAAAATAAACTGAAGTTTCTAGCGTTGACATTTGCAAAGAGTGGCACAGCAGCATATAAGTTAATGTACACAGTATATGTATGAGGTAGTTGATGTTGGTATAGAGGCAAAGTGGCATATGAAGTAAGGCACATAAGGCACATTTGGCATCCTTAGATAAGGCTAGTCAGAGAATGCTGTATATGTATCTGCAGTAGTGTAGATAAAAGTAGTGTAAATGTAAACAGTAGTAATAAATGTAAAGCAGTAGTAATAAATGTAAACAGTATTAATAAATGTAAACAGTGAATGTAAACAGTAGTATGACTATAGGCAGTAATGTAATACAAACATTAGTGCAAATATGAGAAGTAGTGCAAACTGAATGAACACATGACCGAGAGTTTAGTGAATAACCCGTTTGATGACACAGAGTCCAGTGTTAAAAACTTTGTGTTGAGTGGTAATGTGTGAGA
>JBBPBX010056891.1:11799-22607 GCA_038048925.1 Garcialebias charrua | reverse complement strand
CACACTTTGTGTCAGGTAATATATTTCTTACAGTAGATTATAGTGAATTAGGGCATTACACGAATCATAAGTTTATTGAGCACGAGGACAGAGCTTTGAAACACCACCTCCCTTTCTCTGTTCAAGACAGCCCTGAAAACACATCTCTTTAGACTAGCTTATCATTAACTTTACTAAATGTATTTTATATTATATCATCCTTATGTATTTTATATTTCAATTTGTCACTGATAATGTTTGAACTGAATTGGTTTGTTAAGTGTCCTTGGGTGTCCTGAAAGGAGCTTTTAAATAAAATGATTATTATTATTACAATCCTTTAACTGTGCTGCATAAAATGTACATGGAACGTTAATTTTTTTTGTTGAGTTATTTGTTTTTTACAAATAGCATAAACAACTCAACAACTGAAAGCTTAACAAAGCTTTCAGTTGTTGAGTTGTTTATGCTGATTATTCAAAATTCATAAGAGCACATGACACTCATGACAAGAGCACTGTCATGAGTGTCATGTCACTGTCATGACATGACACTCATGACAAGAGCACTGTCATGATAAACTACACACCTAGCTCTCAAGTTGAAAAGCAAAAAATACGTACAAACACTAAATATGTAAGAAGCAGTACTGTAGTATGACCTCCTCCTCCCTGTCCACCCACTTGCATGGGAGCATAATGTGGCCAGCGTGCGAGCTGAGACGCATCAATGAAAAAGTAGGATTTAGTATACATTTACAATAAGCACATACAATAACCTAAATTAACTGTTCTTGTGTTGTTTGACAACTGACAATCCGGTGCTATGTTGTAAATCCTGTTTTGAAATTCATATGCATATTAACACACCAATTATTTACAACTTCATTTAAGTAATTTTTATTTTATTATGTTTTTTCTTTTCTTAGGCAGACGTGCTCCATTGTACAGCAAGGATGATCCAGACTGGGTGCCTTCACTGAAGACGTGTGCTGCAGAGTGCAGTTGGTGCTGATGGTGGGATGACATCTGGCAGCTGAACGCTTCAACCGACGACAAAAAAGAACTAAAAAAAACATGGCAAATAGCACATGTTAGAATCCATGTTGAACGTGTCATAGGCTGTGTTAGACAAAAATACACAATCTTGAATGGCCCTCTTCTACCTATTGATTTTCAAACATGTAGATATCCAGAAAAAGTTGCATTAATCGATATGATTGGCTTTGTGTGCTGTGCCTTGGTTAATCACCTTTGGTGGGTTATGAGTAGCTGCATGAATTGTAAAAAGAACAAGTGGATAGAAGAGTGATAGCTGATGTGAACCTTTTTTATTTTTATTTTACATTGTTCCACCTTTACTTTGAAGTTGTTTTTGCAAATATGGGGCAGA
Organism: Garcialebias charrua; assembly: GCA_038048925.1. Lineage (NCBI taxonomy): Eukaryota > Metazoa > Chordata > Actinopteri > Cyprinodontiformes > Rivulidae > Garcialebias > Garcialebias charrua. The sequence goes on along the minus strand of JBBPBX010056891.1, from coordinate 21,236 downwards.
CATGATTTTTCATTCACTGCACTCTTTATTTGAGCATGATGCTGGTGAAGATTCTCAGTCGTCCAGGACATGATAAAATCAAAAAAGGCGTTCAATACAGGATCAACTGGACTTTATTAGTAACAAATAAAGTCCAGTTGATCCTGTATTGAACGCCTTTTTGATTTGAGCATGAATTACTATATCATTAATGTTTATGTATTGATTTGATTAATGTAATTTTGATTATGCTTTTTCTGTAATGGATATCACACAGACGTGAGCAAACAAGACGACTTACATATTACAACATATGTTTCACATAGTGGTGCTGATACTGTATAGCTCACGTCGATTTAGAAAACCTCTTTTAAACAGAATAAATGACATTATGTATCATTAACCATTTTGTTTGTGCACTTTTTGTATTGACTAGAAAATATTCTGCCAAACTCAAAGTAGTTATAAGGTAAAAAAGGTCTATATAAAGACAACCATTCGTACTATTATCTTAAAAGATAAATGTCTGCAGAATGCACCTCAAAGTTCTTACTGTAATTAGATTCATAGAGTAGCTGTTATTTATATAATTTGTGTTGAAACACTCATAGAGTAGCTGTTATTTATATAATTTGTGTTGAAACACTGTACAAGAGTTGAAAATTTTGAATAACACTTGTCAGCCATCATTGTACTTCACATGTTTATTTAAAAAATATGTATTGAGGTAGTTCTGCACAGAGCTTCTATAAGATGAACTGAAACACACATTTACACATTTAGTCTGGATTAAGAAGGAAAATCAAGGCATTGCTCTCTGGAACCGCTCAGATCTGGTTGATCCAGGGATCAAATGTAGCTTAAAAAACAGGGATCTAAGATCATTTTGACAAAATTTGCTTCAATCCTCAGACTGATGTGATGAGTCACATACATTTACAATAAGAATACATAGCTAGTGTGTGTTTAAAAACACACCCAAAATATATTTATATGTACACACACAAATTAAATATAAATCACCAAACACCAAATAATTCACAATGTCTGCGTAGGTCACAGCTGGTAAGGTCTTCTCATCTTCTGACATGTTGGACAGCCGGTATGGGTCTTAGCTGCCAATTATCTGTATTTTATCCAAATAACGTTCCTTTGCTGCAGGCTGAAGCTGGTCCACATACTCTCCTGCAGCTTCTGTCTTCTTCACAGAGGTTTGTTTTACAGAGAACATGGTCAAATCAGAAATAAAACCGGAGCTCTGACTTCAACTACTGTGTGTTTACAGCGCGAGTGTCTCCAACATGGCGGTGCTTCCGGTATTGCGCAATCCGTGAAAGGGGTCTATAAAGCATGCATCAGGATATTTATTCTGCTGACATCTGTCTTCTCATATGACCAAGTTTGGAATGCAATGTCCTGTTGCCAAAACCATCACCCGCACGCCCCACCCCCACCCCCATACACACACCCACACACACGCACCACCGTGCTGACAGTTGGTAGGAAGTGTTTTATGTGGATATGTTTTTGATTTTTGCCAAACTTGCTGCTATGCAAGGTTTCCCCATATTGGTCCAGGTCATCCAAAGTTCCAGAAGTCCTCTGGTTTGCACAATGGTGGTGACCCCATCACTCACCAATAAAACTAATGAATGGGATTGGTGTTTGGTTAGCGGACCTCCTCATTGTTCTTCAGTTTACTATTTTTAGATGCAGCACCCAATCCTGAAATATCCTGGGGGCGGCCGTGGCGTAGTGGTAAGGGCAGTCGTCTCCCGATCGGAAAGTTGGCGGTTCGACTCCCGAGACCCGCACCATGCCCTGAGTTGCTCCCGGTAGGACTGGAAAGCACCTTGCATGGTAGTCTGCCGCCACCGGTTTATGAATGTGTGTAGCATTCAATATATGTAGCACTTTGAGATTTTCAGTAATGAAAAGTGCATTATAAATTGAATTAATTATTATTATTATTATTATTATTATTCCAGCAGACTTTGCTGATGCGTGCTTTTGTCACCAGTTTAGGAAAGTTCTTCATCAAAGTTTGTCAGATAAGGAACATGAAAGAAGTCACTCAGCAACATCTCATCTTTTATTCACTTTTTATTTTTTCTAATTATAAGTATCTTTTTAGTGTGTTGGCATAGTTATACATTGGTTCTGCACATGGAGTAAGTCAGGACAGGAGTGTATCTGTAAATAAACCAACATTAGACTTGACTTGTACACAAAGATCTCAGCACACACATTGTGTCGCTCTTAAAAAGACACATAAATGTGATTTTTGTTTCATTCAACGTTAAAACATTTGTCCCCATGACATTGTTTTTTTACTTGAATAGCTCAGTTATGACATGAAATAACTTTACACATTTATCTCCCCTCGCCAAAATAAACACTCAGCACTGACAGTTAGAATAATCATACAAAATCCAATCATACGAAATCAACAAGGTCTTTGGCTAGTAGGTGCAGCCGCACAGTCCTGCATGTCGCCCCACCACCCAGAACCAGAACCATTCAGAGCAAAAGTTCTGTTGTTGAGCAAACTCAGAGAGCAAAGAAAATCTAGATGATCAAAACGTTTCAACAGTTCCTCTGACGGTGCATAGTGCAGTTTGTTCAACAATCTTTGGTGTTAACGAGGTCATACGTGGAGGTTACGGTGGCGTTTGGAACTGCTCTCACTAGAGGCCTGAACCATAACGAGAAGGACCTGCTGTCAAGGGAGTCGCGCTAAAGGGATAGTCTGGTCATTTATGAAACGATGTCCTGTCAAAAACATAAAAACACTTAGTGTCTCATCAGCTGTGATATCAGTCATGAAGATCATTTCATAAATGATCTTCATGACTGATATCAGCTGTGATATCAGTCATGAAGATCATTTCATAAATGATCTTCATGACTGATATCAGCTGTGATATCAGTCATGAAGCACAGAAGTTGTTGTCCAGGCTAAGCTAAGGGCTAGCCAAACGCGGACCTGTTTTCATTTACTAAGGAGAGTGGCGGTGAGAAGGTGGGCCTGTGATCGGACAGTCGCCGGTTTGACTTCCTGGACCAACAACGTCAAAATGTGAGTGGAAAGGGTGAAGTACCCACACCTGCCTCCACCCTCACCTGCACCAAGGCCCTCAACCCCCACCATCTGCTCCCAACCAGGTCTCTGTTGAAAACGAGTCCTCGTGACTCAGACTACCTGTATGAATAAAGATTAAATAACTAAATAAAAAATGCTGTTTTTCAGGCTTTCAAAACAAACTTTTCTCAAAAACTCTATTTGTATGAGACCTGAACATGAACTGACTCATACATTCACGTGTAACTCGAACACTTAGCTGAGCAATCAGCAACAAACTAAAACATTGTCCAGCAAAAACACGTAGAAGTTGATTATTACATAATGTAGCGTTCATTCACATGGATGCACCATTTTTGAGAAACACTTAACGAGGAGCCTCGTTTGGCTAGCCGTGAGCCTAGCCTGCACAAGGACTTCTGCTCTTTTCTCCTCCCTCCCTGCTCCATGACTGATGCAATGACGGATAAAGTACTGATTATGAAAACTGTTCAAAAATGACCAGACTATCACTTTTAGTGTTTCAGAGTTTCCTAACAGGATTTCTTAAATAAACATTTCCAATAACGTATGCAGACAGTTAGGCCCACCTTTATTTTGAAAGAATGGTCTCTTCAGCATGGCACCATTAAAGTTCAATATATTAACTAAAAACATCAAACTCTTCCATTAAAAGCATGTACAACACACCAGTGGAACGTCTCAAACTGGTGCTTTTGGTCTTGAGAAACATTTAGGCCAAACAGAAGCAAAAAGTGCTGTGAGTCGTAGTCCTGGATTATAATCTGTATTTAATCCTGTGGGTTTGCAACAAGACAAGCTGAGCTGCTGGACACACAGCTGATGACGTCAGAGTCCAGTCCGATGGGGCGTCAGCGCAGTTCAGTGCCTGCGAGAAAAAAACGGGCAGAAAAAGCAGAGCAGGCCGGTCATGAAGAACTGGTTTCACTTAAAAGACAACCAGTTACCAGTTACAGTCAACTGGGACTCATGCTCACTTTGTGCATTATGCACCACCACCATCAGCTTTTGATCCATTACTAATGAATCAGCCAGTAAAAAAAGGCAAAAGCACGTGGCATCAAGAGAAAAGACAACTGTGGTTTGTCTTCTTTCCTGTTTCCTTTAGTTTTTACTGGAGCCACGCGTCACTTCCATCATCTCAGTCTGATGAGCAGACTGAGGACCATGTCAGTCAGTTAGGAAGTTAGGAAAGTGATGTCAGGAGGACTGTAAGGATTATTGGTTAAAGTGAGATGCAGGAGGAAAGGAAAGTGACAGCCAAGTCTTTGGTTCATGCTTCTCCCTCTGTATTTTCTTGCTCCTGATTAAAGCACGACAAGCAGACACGGTGCAAGAAAAATGCTCCTCAAATATTTGTTGTTCTTTGGCCTCATATATATATATAAAATATGAATATTCAAACAGGAACTGGATTAAGCTTAAAAAATATTGTATATAAACATAAATATATCCATTACTTTTGCTAGAATTCTATTTATTTTTGTATTTTCTATTAAATTGGAAGCAGAAGCCAGCTGTGTGAGGCCAGCCAGCGTGTCGACGCAGAGCGCGGTCTGGGGGGGTGTGATTGGTGGGGGGGTCAGGGCATCCTGATGGTTTGGATCCCAGTGGCCATCATCTGGAGTTCAGTCTGGGAGCCGTCTGGAAGACAAACACCAGGTTAGAGCAGAACAGACACACAACATGTTCACACAGCAGAAAATACAAGACCCATAGAGAAACGATGATTTAAATGATCATTAATAATTAAATAAAAACTTTTCCTGTTTGTAATTTGTTTACAATCAAGCTAGGTCTGCAAACATGCTATTTTTATTGTTCATATATTAAAATGATCGGCACAAGTTGAAAAAGTATGTCATGCATGTATTTGTAGCTTTTATACTTTTTGAATTATTTAACTTTATTCACCAAAATATTCCCACAAACGTACATTAAAATCTCTACATTTTCCTAAAATATATTGTTTATTGCTTTCATCTTTATCATTTATATATTTTTTTACATATGTGCTCTAATTATGGTTAACATTAGGTTAAGGAGCATTAAGTATAGAACCACTAGAATGAAGAACAGCTTCTACCCTGAGGCTGTTAGACTCATGGATATCTAACCAGAATAATCACTGTGAAATGTCACATCATGTTGCTGCTGATCTATTTCATGTTGCTGCTGATCTGTTTCATGTTGCTGCTGATCTGTTTCATGTTGCTGCTGATCTGTTTCATGTTGCTGCTGATCTGTTTCATGTTGCTGCTGATCTGTTTCATGTTGCTGCTGATCTGTTTCATGTTGCTGCTGATCTGTTTCATGTTGCTGCTGATCTGTTTCATGTTGCTGCTGATCTGTTTCATGTTGCTGCTGATCTGTTTCATGTTGCTGCTGATCTGTTTCATGTTGCTGCTGATCTGTTTCATGTTGCTGCTGATCTGTTTCATGTTGCTGCTGATCTGTTTCATGTTGCTGCTGATCTGTTTCATGTTGCTGCTGATCTGTTTCATGTTGCTGCTGATCTGTTTCATGTTGCTGCTGATCTGTTTCATGTTGCTGCTGATCTGTTTCATGTTGCTGCTGATCTGTTTCATGTTGCTGCTGATCTGTTTCATGTTGCTGCTGATCTGTTTCATGTTGCTGCTGATCTGTTTCATGTTGCTGCTGATCTGTTTCATGTTGCTGCTGATCTGTTTCATGTTGCTGCTGATCTGTTTCATGTTGCTGCTGATCTGTTTCATGTTGCTGCTGATCTGTTTCATGTTGCTGCTGATCTGTTTCATGTTGCTGCTGATCTGTTTCATGTTGCTGCTGATCTGTTTCATGTTGCTGCTGATCTGTTTCATGTTGCTGCTGATCTGTTTCATGTTGCTGCTGATCTGTTTCATGTTGCTGCTGATCTGTTTCATGTTGCTGCTGATCTGTTTCATGTTGCTGCTGATCTGTTTCATGTTGCTGCTGATCTGTTTCATGTTGCTGCTGATCTGTTTCATGTTGCTGCTGATCTGTTTCATGTTGCTGCTGATCTGTTTCATGTTGCTGCTGATCTGTTTCATGTTGCTGCTGATCTGTTTCATGTTGCTGCTGATCTGTTTCATGTTGCTGATCTGTTTCATGTTGCTGCTGATCTGTTTCATGTTGCTGCTGATCTGTTTCATGTTGCTGCTGATCTGTTTCATGTTGCTGCTGATCTGTTTCATGTTGCTGCTGATCTGTTTCATGTTGCTGCTGATCTGTTTCATGTTGCTGCTGATCTGTTTCATGTTGCTGCTGATCTGTTTCATGTTGCTGCTGATCTGTTTCATGTTGCTGCTGATCTGTTTCATGTTGCTGCTGATCTGTTTCATGTTGCTGCTGATCTGTTTCATGTTGCTGCTGATCTGTTTCATGTTGCTGCTGATCTGTTTCATGTTGCTGCTGATCTGTTTCATGTTGCTGCTGATCTGTTTCATGTTGCTGCTGATCTGTTTCATGTTGCTGCTGATCTGTTTCATGTTGCTGCTGATCTGTTTCATGTTGCTGCTGATCTGTTTCATGTTGCTGCTGATCTGTTTCATGTTGCTGCTGATCTGTTTCATGTTGCTGCTGATCTGTTTCATGTTGCTCCTGATCTGTTTCATGTTGCTCTGATCTGTTTCATGTTGCTGCTGATCTGTTTCATGTTGCTACTGATCTGTTTCATGTTGCTGCTGATCTGTTTCATGTTGCTGCTGATCTGTTTCATGTTGCTGCTGATCTGTTTCATGTTGCTGCTGATCTGTTTCATGTTGCTGCTGATCTGTTTCATGTTGCTGCTGATCTGTTTCATGTTGCTGCTGATCTGTTTCATGTTGCTGCTGATCTGTTTCATGTTGCTGCTGATCTGTTTCATGTTGCTCCTGATCTGTTTCATGTTGCTGCTGATCTGTTTCATGTTGCTGCTGATCTGTTTCATGTTGCTCCTGATCTGTTTCATGTTGCTGCTGATCTGTTTCATGTTGCTCCTGATCTGTTTCATGTTGCTGCTGATCTGTTTCATGTTGCTCCTGATCTGTTTCATGTTGCTCCTGATCTGTTTCATGTTGCTCCTGATCTGTTTCATGTTGCTGCTGATCTGTTTCATGTTGCTGCTGATCTGTTTCATGTTGCTCCTGATCTGTTTCATGTTGCTGCTGATCTGTTTCATGTTGCTGCTGATCTGTTTCATGTTGCTGCTGATCTGTTTCATGTTGCTGCTGATCTGTTTCATGTTGCTGCTGATCTGTTTCATGTTGCTGCTGATCTGTTTCATGTTGCTGCTGATCTGTTTCATGTTGCTCCTGATCTGTTTCATGTTGCTGCTGATCTGTTTCATGTTGCTGCTGATCTGTTTCATGTTGCTCCTGATCTGTTTCATGTTGCTCTGATCTGTTTCATGTTGCTCCTGATCTGTTTCATGTTGCTGCTGATCTGTTTCATGTTGCTCCTGATCTGTTTCATGTTGCTCCTGATCTGTTTCATGTTGCTCTGATCTGTTTCATGTTGCTCCTGATCTGTTTCATGTTGCTCCTGATCTGTTTCATGTTGCTCCTGATCTGTTTCATGTTGCTCCTGATCTGTTTCATGTTGCTCCTGATCTGTTTCATGTTGCTCCTGATCTGTTTCATGTTGCTCCTGATCTGTTTCATGTTGCTCCTGATCTGTTTCATGTTGCTCCTGATCTGTTTCATGTTGCTCCTGATCTGTTTCATGTTGCTCCTGATCTGTTTCATGTTGCTCCTGATCTGTTTCATGTTGCTCCTGATCTGTTTCATGTTGCTGCTGATCTGTTTCATGTTGCTGCTGATCTGTTTCATGTTGCTGCTGATCTGTTTCATGTTGCTGCTGATCTGTTTCATGTTGCTGCTGATCTGTTTCATGTTGCTCCTGATCTGTTTCATGTTGCTGCTGATCTGTTTCATGTTGCTCCTGATCTGTTTCATGTTGCTGCTGATCTGTTTCATGTTGCTCCTGATCTGTTTCATGTTGCTGCTGATCTGTTTCATGTTGCTGCTGATCTGTTTCATGTTGCTCCTGATCTGTTTCATGTTGCTGCTGATCTGTTTCATGTTGCTCTGATCTGTTTCATGTTGCTCCTGATCTGTTTCATGTTGCTCCTGATCTGTTTCATGTTGCTGCTGATCTGTTTCATGTTGCTGCTGATCTGTTTCATGTTGCTCCTGATCTGTTTCATGTTGCTGCTGATCTGTTTCATGTTGCTGCTGATCTGTTTCATGTTGCTCCTGATCTGTTTCATGTTGCTCCTGATCTGTTTCATGTTGCTGCTGATCTGTTTCATGTTGCTGCTGATCTGTTTCATGTTGCTGCTGATCTGTTTCATGTTGCTGCTGATCTGTTTCATGTTGCTGCTGATCTGTTTCATGTTGCTGCTGATCTGTTTCATGTTGCTCTGATCTGTTTCATGTTGCTGCTGATCTGTTTCATGTTGCTGCTGATCTGTTTCATGTTGCTGCTGATCTGTTTCATGTTGCTGCTGATCTGTTTCATGTTGCTGCTGATCTGTTTCATGTTGCTCCTGATCTGTTTCATGTTGCTGCTGATCTGTTTCATGTTGCTCTGATCTGTTTCATGTTGCTGCTGATCTGTTTCATGTTGCTGCTGATCTGTTTCATGTTGCTCCTGATCTGTTTCATGTTGCTCCTGATCTGTTTCATGTTGCTCCTGATCTGTTTCATGTTGCTCCTGATCTGTTTCATGTTGCTCCTGATCTGTTTCATGTTGCTCCTGATCTGTTTCATGTTGCTCCTGATCTGTTTCATGTTGCTCCTGATCTGTTTCATGTTGCTCCTGATCTGTTTCATGTTGCTCCTGATCTGTTTCATGTTGCTCCTCATCTGTTTCATGTTGCTGCTGATCTGTTTCATGTTGCTGTATTCATTCGTGCTCATCTACTCACAGAGACTCATGTTCGTGCTGCTGTTCGGCGTAATGCTGTCATGCTATTAGTTCTTAGTGTATTTTTAGTTTATGTTTTTCTAAGTTCATATCTTAGATGTTATTACTGTTTTTATTTTACATTTTATTGTTGGATGTAACTGGGACCCTGCATACACAATTTTGTTCCACCACATGTACCAAATGGAGTTTGAATGACAAATAAAGAACCTTGAATCGAATCATATTTTCTCACACTACATTTAGCTTTTAGTTACAGTTTGGAATTTTTTTACTTTTAGCTCCAATATAGCTAATTAGAGCTTTTAGCTTTGGTTTTGCTCATTTGAGCTTTTTTGATCTATGGTAGTTTGGACAATGTATTGTTATCTTACATTTTAGTTACTCTTTTCCTTTTTAATAGATACAGGCTGTGTCTCAATTCAGGGGCTGCATCCTCATGAGTGCG
>JBBPBX010056891.1:0-11728 GCA_038048925.1 Garcialebias charrua | reverse complement strand
TGAAAAACTGCAAAGTAGTGATAATAGTACAAGTAGTATTAGTAGTAGTAGTTAGCTTATTTTAGTATTTATACATATTTTTTCATTCAACCTTTATTTAAGTCACATTGAGCCTCGAAGACTCATTTACTCTGTATATAAAGGTGTTTTAAACCCTTCCCACACACTTGAAATGTTTTTTTATTTTTATGTTGAAATGTTCTTAACAATGTTCTAAACTCTAAAAACTCTAAAAGAGAACAGAATATCATGATCTCAGCTCCCTGCCACCTGCCGCTCTCTGTAATATTATAAATATGAAACATCTTAAATATTACAGTATTTAAATTTTGTGCCCAGCTTTCATGCTGCATTTTCACTTAAAAACCTTTTTTTCCCCCTAGTTTGAGCTTTTTTCTTTAAACTACAAGTTAAAACAACAAAATTAAAAATTAATTTGTGTAGAGCTCAGTCCACTCACCACAGACAGGTGTCCATTCTTAGCCTTGGCCACGAGCAGCTGTGATCCAGCTGTGAAGTCTATGATCCCTTCCTTCCCTTGAGCCACCATAAACTTTATACTGGAGAGACAACACAGGAACAGACAAGGTTTTTGTACTGTATACTTATAAATTCATGGTGTGCAGTATTTATGTGTCTTACTCTGTTTATAGTATTCTAGATTCTTCCATTTCAAGTTTTTCAAATAAAATATTCAGACATTTTGAGTGTGTCTGTGACGGTAAAAGGTAATGTAAATATGTCACGATGGAGCGTGTCCACATCCCAGAGGGTGGTGTGTGTGTGTGTGTGGGTGGTGGGGTAGACTCGGGGGAGGGAGGCGCATCGGAGGGGTTGTTCGCTCAGGACACCAAACAGTCTAGGACCGCCCCTGACAAGGACACTGGTCTTTTTCAAACAGTCTGTGGTGTGAACAGCTAAGGAGAGACTTTCCATACCAGGTGTACTGGTTTGTACATGTGTCAGGTGTACACATCTATACCAGGTGTACTGGTTTGTACATGTGTCAGGTGTACACATCTATACCAGGTGTACTGGTTTGTACATGTGTCAGGTGTACACATCTATACCAGGTGTACTGGTTTGTACATGTGTCAGGTGTACACATCCATACCAGGTGTACTGGTTTGTACATGTGTCAGGTGTACACATCTATACCAGGTGTACTGGTTTGTACATGTGTCAGGTGTACACATCCATACCAGGTGTACTGGTTTGTACATGTGTCAGGTGTACACATCCATACCAGGTGTACTGGTTTGTACATGTGTCAGGTGTACACATCCATACCAGGTGTACTGGTTTGTACATGTGTCAGGTGTACACATCCATACCAGGTGTACTGGTTTGTACATGTGTCAGGTGTACACATCCATACCAGGTGTACTGGTTTGTACATGTGTCAGGTGTACACATCCATACCAGGTGTACTGGTTTGTACATGTGTCAGGTGTACACATCCATACCAGGTGTACTGGTTTGTACATGTGTCAGGTGTACACATCCATACCAGGTGTACTGGTTTGTACATGTGTCAGGTGTACACATCTATACCAGGTGTACTGGTTTGTACATGTGTCAGGTGTACACATCCATACCAGGTGTACTGGTTTGTACATGTGTCAGGTGTACACATCCATCAGGTGTACTGGTTTGTACATGTGTCAGGTGTACACATCTATACCAGGTGTACTGGTTTGTACATGTGTCAGGTGTACACATCCATACCAGGTGTACTGGTTTGTACATGTGTCAGGTGTACACATCTATACCAGGTGTACTGGTTTGTACATGTGTCAGGTGTACACATCTATACCAGGTGTACTGGTTTGTACATGTGTCAGGTGTACACATCCATACCAGGTGTACTGGTTTGTACATGTGTCAGGTGTACACATCCATACCAGGTGTACTGGTTTGTACATGTGTCAGGTGTACACATCCATACCAGGTGTACTGGTTTGTACATGTGTCAGGTGTACACATCCATACCAGGTGTACTGGTTTGTACATGTGTCAGGTGTACACATCTATACCAGGTGTACTGGTTTGTACATGTGTCAGGTGTACACATCCATACCAGGTGTACTGGTTTGTACATGTGTCAGGTGTACACATCTATACCAGGTGTACTGGTTTGTACATGTGTCAGGTGTACACATCCATACCAGGTGTACTGGTTTGTACATGTGTCAGGTGTACACATCTATACCAGGTGTACTGGTTTGTACATGTGTCAGGTGTACACATCTATACCAGGTGTACTGGTTTGTACATGTGTCAGGTGTACACATCTATACCAGGTGTACTGGTTTGTACATGTGTCAGGTGTACACATCTATACCAGGTGTACTGGTTTGTACATGTGTCAGGTGTACACATCTATACCAGGTGTACTGGTTTGTACATGTGTCAGGTGTACACATCTATACCAGGTGTACTGGTTTGTACATGTGTCAGGTGTACACATCTATACCAGGTGTACTGGTTTGTACATGTGTCAGGTGTACACATCTATACCAGGTGTACTGGTTTGTACATGTGTCAGGTGTACACATCTATACCAGGTGTACTGGTTTGTACATGTGTCAGGTGTACACATCTATACCAGGTGTACTGGTTTGTACATGTGTCAGGTGTACACATCCATCAGGTGTACTGGTTTGTACATGTGTCAGGTGTACACATCTATACCAGGTGTACTGGTTTGTACATGTGTCAGGTGTACACATCTATACCAGGTGTACTGGTTTGTACATGTGTCAGGTGTACACATCCATACCAGGTGTACTGGTTTGTACATGTGTCAGGTGTACACATCTATACCAGGTGTACTGGTTTGTACATGTGTCAGGTGTACACATCTATACCAGGTGTACTGGTTTGTACATTGTGCCAGGTGTACACATCTATACCAGGTGTACTGGTTTGTACATGTGTCAGGTGTACACATCTATACCAGGTGTACTGGTTTGTACATGTGTCAGGTGTACACATCTATACCAGGTGTACTGGTTTGTACATGTGTCAGGTGTACACATCTATACCAGGTGTACTGGTTTGTACATGTGTCAGGTGTACACATCTATACCAGGTGTACTGGTTTGTACATGTGTCAGGTGTACACATCCATACCAGGTGTACTGGTTTGTACATGTGTCAGGTGTACACATCTATACCAGGTGTACTGGTTTGTACATGTGTCAGGTGTACACATCTATACCAGGTGTACTGGTTTGTACATGTGTCAGGTGTACACATCTATACCAGGTGTACTGGTTTGTACATGTGTCAGGTGTACACATCTATACCAGGTGTACTGGTTTGTACATGTGTCAGGTGTACACATCTATACCAGGTGTACTGGTTTGTACATGTGTCAGGTGTACACATCTATACCAGGTGTACTGGTTTGTACATGTGTCAGGTGTACACATCTATACCAGGTGTACTGGTTTGTACATGTGTCAGGTGTACACATCTATACCAGGTGTACTGGTTTGTACATGTGTCAGGTGTACACATCTATACCAGGTGTACTGGTTTGTACATGTGTCAGGTGTACACATCCATACCAGGTGTACTGGTTTGTACATGTGTCAGGTGTACACATCTATACCAGGTGTACTGGTTTGTACATGTGTCAGGTGTACACATCTATACCAGGTGTACTGGTTTGTACATGTGTCAGGTGTACACATCTATACCAGGTGTACTGGTTTGTACATGTGTCAGGTGTACACATCTATACCAGGTGTACTGGTTTGTACATGTGTCAGGTGTACACATCTATACCAGGTGTACTGGTTTGTACATGTGTCAGGTGTACACATCTATACCAGGTGTACTGGTTTGTACATGTGTCAGGTGTACACATCTATACCAGGTGTACTGGTTTGTACATGTGTCAGGTGTACACATCTATACCAGGTGTACTGGTTTGTACATGTGTCAGGTGTACACATCTATACCAGGTGTACTGGTTTGTACATGTGTCAGGTGTACACATCTATACCAGGTGTACTGGTTTGTACATGTGTCAGGTGTACACATCCATACCAGGTGTACTGGTTTGTACATGTGTCAGGTGTACACATCTATACCAGGTGTACTGGTTTGTACATGTGTCAGGTGTACACATCTATACCAGGTGTACTGGTTTGTACATGTGTCAGGTGTACACATCCATCAGGTGTACTGGTTTGTACATGTGTCAGGTGTACACATCTATACCAGGTGTACTGGTTTGTACATGTGTCAGGTGTACACATCCATCAGGTGTACTGGTTTGTACATGTGTCAGGTGTACACATCTATACCAGGTGTACTGGTTTGTACATGTGTCAGGTGTACACATCTATACCAGGTGTACTGGTTTGTACATGTGTCAGGTGTACACATCTATACCAGGTGTACTGGTTTGTACATGTGCCAGGTGTACACATCTATACCAGGTGTACTGGTTTGTACATGTGTCAGGTGTACACATCTATACCAGGTGTACTGGTTTGTACATGTGTCAGGTGTACACATCCATACCAGGTGTACTGGTTTGTACATGTGTCAGGTGTACACATCTATACCAGGTGTACTGGTTTGTACATGTGTCAGGTGTACACATCCATACCAGGTGTACTGGTTTGTACATGTGTCAGGTGTACACATCTATACCAGGTGTACTGGTTTGTACATGTGTCAGGTGTACACATCCATACCAGGTGTACTGGTTTGTACATGTGTCAGGTGTACACATCTATACCAGGTGTACTGGTTTGTACATGTGTCAGGTGTACACATCTATACCAGGTGTACTGGTTTGTACATGTGTCAGGTGTACACATCCATACCAGGTGTACTGGTTTGTACATGTGTCAGGTGTACACATCTATACCAGGTGTACTGGTTTGTACATGTGTCAGGTGTACACATCTATACCAGGTGTACTGGTTTGTACATGTGTCAGGTGTACACATCTATACCAGGTGTACTGGTTTGTACATGTGTCAGGTGTACACATCTATACCAGGTGTACTGGTTTGTACATGTGTCAGGTGTACACATCTATACCAGGTGTACTGGTTTGTACATGTGTCAGGTGTACACATCTATACCAGGTGTACTGGTTTGTACATGTGTCAGGTGTACACATCTATACCAGGTGTACTGGTTTGTACATGTGTCAGGTGTACACATCTATACCAGGTGTACTGGTTTGTACATGTGTCAGGTGTACACATCTATACCAGGTGTACTGGTTTGTACATGTGTCAGGTGTACACATCTATACCAGGTGTACTGGTTTGTACATGTGTCAGGTGTACACATCTATACCAGGTGTACTGGTTTGTACATGTGTCAGGTGTACACATCTATACCAGGTGTACTGGTTTGTACATGTGTCAGGTGTACACATCTATACCAGGTGTACTGGTTTGTACATGTGTCAGGTGTACACATCTATACCAGGTGTACTGGTTTGTACATGTGTCAGGTGTACACATCTATACCAGGTGTACTGGTTTGTACATGTGTCAGGTGTACACATCTATACCAGGTGTACTGGTTTGTACATGTGTCAGGTGTACACATCTATACCAGGTGTACTGGTTTGTACATGTGTCAGGTGTACACATCTATACCAGGTGTACTGGTTTGTACATGTGTCAGGTGTACACATCCATACCAGGTGTACTGGTTTGTACATGTGTCAGGTGTACACATCTATACCAGGTGTACTGGTTTGTACATGTGTCAGGTGTACACATCTATACCAGGTGTACTGGTTTGTACATGTGTCAGGTGTACACATCTATACCAGGTGTACTGGTTTGTACATGTGTCAGGTGTACACATCTATACCAGGTGTACTGGTTTGTACATGTGTCAGGTGTACACATCTATACCAGGTGTACTGGTTTGTACATGTGTCAGGTGTACACATCTATACCAGGTGTACTGGTTTGTACATGTGTCAGGTGTACACATCTATACCAGGTGTACTGGTTTGTACATGTGTCAGGTGTACACATCTATACCAGGTGTACTGGTTTGTACATGTGTCAGGTGTACACATCCATCAGGTGTACTGGTTTGTACATGTGTCAGGTGTACACATCTATACCAGGTGTACTGGTTTGTACATGTGTCAGGTGTACACATCCATCAGGTGTACTGGTTTGTACATGTGTCAGGTGTACACATCCATACCAGGTGTACTGGTTTGTACATGTGTCAGGTGTACACATCCATCAGGTGTACTGGTTTGTACATGTGTCAGGTGTACACATCTATACCAGGTGTACTGGTTTGTACATGTGTCAGGTGTACACATCCATCAGGTGTACTGGTTTGTACATGTGTCAGGTGTACACATCTATACCAGGTGTACTGGTTTGTACATGTGTCAGGTGTACACATCCATCAGGTGTACTGGTTTGTACATGTGTCAGGTGTACACATCTATACCAGGTGTACTGGTTTGTACATGTGTCAGGTGTACACATCCATCAGGTGTACTGGTTTGTACATGTGTCAGGTGTACACATCTATACCAGGTGTACTGGTTTGTACATGTGTCAGGTGTACACATCTATACCAGGTGTACTGGTTTGTACATGTGTCAGGTGTACACATCTATACCAGGTGTACTGGTTTGTACATGTGTCAGGTGTACACATCTATACCAGGTGTACTGGTTTGTACATGTGTCAGGTGTACACATCTATACCAGGTGTACTGGTTTGTACATGTGCAGGTGTACACATCTATCAGGTGTACTGGTTTGTACATGTGTCAGGTGTACACATCTATACCAGGTGTACTGGTTTGTACATGTGTCAGGTGTACACATCTATACCAGGTGTACTGGTTTGTACATGTGTCAGGTGTACACATCCATACCAGGTGTACTGGTTTGTACATGTGTCAGGTGTACACATCTATACCAGGTGTACTGGTTTGTACATGTGTCAGGTGTACACATCTATACCAGGTGTACTGGTTTGTACATGTGTCAGGTGTACACATCTATACCAGGTGTACTGGTTTGTACATGTGTCAGGTGTACACATCTATACCAGGTGTACTGGTTTGTACATGTGTCAGGTGTACACATCTATACCAGGTGTACTGGTTTGTACATGTGTCAGGTGTACACATCCATCAGGTGTACTGGTTTGTACATGTGTCAGGTGTACACATCTATACCAGGTGTACTGGTTTGTACATGTGTCAGGTGTACACATCTATACCAGGTGTACTGGTTTGTACATGTGCCAGGTGTACACATCTATACCAGGTGTACTGGTTTGTACATGTGTCAGGTGTACACATCTATACCAGGTGTACTGGTTTGTACATGTGTCAGGTGTACACATCTATACCAGGTGTACTGGTTTGTACATGTGTCAGGTGTACACATCTATACCAGGTGTACTGGTTTGTACATGTGTCAGGTGTACACATCTATACCAGGTGTACTGGTTTGTACATGTGTCAGGTGTACACATCTATACCAGGTGTACTGGTTTGTACATGTGTCAGGTGTACACATCTATACCAGGTGTACTGGTTTGTACATGTGTCAGGTGTACACATCTATACCAGGTGTACTGGTTTGTACATGTGTCAGGTGTACACATCTATACCAGGTGTACTGGTTTGTACATGTGTCAGGTGTACACATCTATACCAGGTGTACTGGTTTGTACATGTGTCAGGTGTACACATCTATACCAGGTGTACTGGTTTGTACATGTGTCAGGTGTACACATCTATACCAGGTGTACTGGTTTGTACATGTGTCAGGTGTACACATCTATACCAGGTGTACTGGTTTGTACATGTGTCAGGTGTACACATCCATACCAGGTGTACTGGTTTGTACATGTGTCAGGTGTACACATCCATCAGGTGTACTGGTTTGTACATGTGTCAGGTGTACACATCTATACCAGGTGTACTGGTTTGTACATGTGTCAGGTGTACACATCCATACCAGGTGTACTGGTTTGTACATGTGTCAGGTGTACACATCCATACCAGGTGTACTGGTTTGTACATGTGTCAGGTGTACACATCCATCAGGTGTACTGGTTTGTACATGTGTCAGGTGTACACATCTATACCAGGTGTACTGGTTTGTACATGTGTCAGGTGTACACATCTATACCAGGTGTACTGGTTTGTACATGTGTCAGGTGTACACATCTATACCAGGTGTACTGGTTTGTACATGTGTCAGGTGTACACATCTATACCAGGTGTACTGGTTTGTACATGTGTCAGGTGTACACATCTATACCAGGTGTACTGGTTTGTACATGTGTCAGGTGTACACATCTATACCAGGTGTACTGGTTTGTACATGTGTCAGGTGTACACATCTATACCAGGTGTACTGGTTTGTACATGTGTCAGGTGTACACATCTATACCAGGTGTACTGGTTTGTACATGTGTCAGGTGTACACATCTATACCAGGTGTACTGGTTTGTACATGTGTCAGGTGTACACATCCATACCAGGTGTACTGGTTTGTACATGTGTCAGGTGTACACATCTATACCAGGTGTACTGGTTTGTACATGTGTCAGGTGTACACATCTATACCAGGTGTACTGGTTTGTACATGTGTCAGGTGTACACATCTATACCAGGTGTACTGGTTTGTACATGTGTCAGGTGTACACATCTATACCAGGTGTACTGGTTTGTACATGTGTCAGGTGTACACATCCATACCAGGTGTACTGGTTTGTACATGTGTCAGGTGTACACATCTATACCAGGTGTACTGGTTTGTACATGTGTCAGGTGTACACATCTATACCAGGTGTACTGGTTTGTACATGTGTCAGGTGTACACATCCATCAGGTGTACTGGTTTGTACATGTGTCAGGTGTACACATCTATACCAGGTGTACTGGTTTGTACATGTGTCAGGTGTACACATCTATACCAGGTGTACTGGTTTGTACATGTGTCAGGTGTACACATCTATACCAGGTGTACTGGTTTGTACATGTGTCAGGTGTACACATCTATACCAGGTGTACTGGTTTGTACATGTGTCAGGTGTACACATCTATACCAGGTGTACTGGTTTGTACATGTGTCAGGTGTACACATCTATACCAGGTGTACTGGTTTGTACATGTGTCAGGTGTACACATCTATACCAGGTGTACTGGTTTGTACATGTGTCAGGTGTACACATCTATACCAGGTGTACTGGTTTGTACATGTGTCAGGTGTACACATCTATACCAGGTGTACTGGTTTGTACATGTGTCAGGTGTACACATCTATACCAGGTGTACTGGTTTGTACATGTGTCAGGTGTACACATCTATACCAGGTGTACTGGTTTGTACATGTGTCAGGTGTACACATCTATACCAGGTGTACTGGTTTGTACATGTGTCAGGTGTACACATCTATACCAGGTGTACTGGTTTGTACATGTGTCAGGTGTACACATCTATACCAGGTGTACTGGTTTGTACATGTGTCAGGTGTACACATCTATACCAGGTGTACTGGTTTGTACATGTGTCAGGTGTACACATCTATACCAGGTGTACTGGTTTGTACATGTGTCAGGTGTACACATCTATACCAGGTGTACTGGTTTGTACATGTGTCAGGTGTACACATCTATACCAGGTGTACTGGTTTGTACATGTGTCAGGTGTACACATCTATACCAGGTGTACTGGTTTGTACATGTGTCAGGTGTACACATCCATACCAGGTGTACTGGTTTGTACATGTGTCAGGTGTACACATCCATACCAGGTGTACTGGTTTGTACATGTGTCAGGTGTACACATCCATACCAGGTGTACTGGTTTGTACATGTGTCAGGTGTACACATCCATACCAGGTGTACTGGTTTGTACATGTGTCAGGTGTACACATCCATACCAGGTGTACTGGTTTGTACATGTGTCAGGTGTACACATCTATCAGGGGTACTGGTTTGTACATGTGTCAGGTGTACACATCTATCAGGTGTACTGGTGTCTGCTCACCTGCCCTGGTTGATGTTGATGCTGTTAACTTTGTCAGCACAGATGGCGATCTTGGTCAAAGTTTCAATCACGTGGTCACTCTGCAGAATGACATCGCCCTGGGAGAGAGCCGGACAGACACAGTGAACACAAAGCTGCATGAAAACCATTAGTGTATTATCTTTAGACCCACCTTTTGTTTGTTGTCATCGCTGGGCACGTGCAGAACAAACAAGCCATCGCTGAGAGAGCTAACGGAGACGCCTGAAGAAGAGAGGTGGACGAGTGAGCAGATCAGCTATGGAGAGACTACAGCCAAAACTTTTCTCTTGTGTTAACCTCGGACCGTTCAGGGCTCCGTAGTCAATGCGCTGCTTGAGTTTGCCCTCCTCGATGATGACGGCACTGTTGGCAGTGAGGAGCAGCTGGCGGGGCCGAGGCTTGTAGCCCTTCCTGTCATACTTGACGACTGGTATTGCGTACTGCGAGCACAAATGATACGTATGAGACCAGAGCTTAGGCTGACCCACCTACAACCATCACAGCTTCACTGACCTTCATTTTGTCACTTCCCAGAGCCTGCACCACCTTTGGGTTGAGGTCTTCTCCATCTGATCAGGAGCAAATGTATCAAATGATTTGAAAGCACACAATAAGAACAGAACAGCTGTGATGGAAAAGGTGTCTTACTGAGCCTGGTGTTGACAAACAGCTTGGGCACGCTCTGTGGGTAGTTGTCCTTCTTGTCCTTGAAAATCTCACTGGCAATCATTTTCTGCTCCAACTATTCAAAGCAGAAAGAAGACAGATGTGAATGAAGAAACCTCTGAATTGAAAGTGCACATCTGGATCAGCGACGGGACATTTCTCACCTGGTGTTTCCACTCAGGATTGATGTTCTTGCAGTAACTCCACACCATGTTCTGCATGCACATCTTCCGCAGATGTTCTGATGCCTAAAGACACAGACAGCATGTTCACTGTGCTGCTAATGGCTGAACGGCCCCATGTTGTTAGAAGACATCTGATCCTGACCAGATGTGTGAGTGTTGGTGTTTTGTTAAAGACAGTGTAACAACACCTGCACAAACTACACAGGCCTGGCTGAGGAAGAAGAGGGAGATGCAGACATGACACCTGTAGGGGGTCGAGATGGTGTAGAGGCAGGGCAGCCGGCTCAGGACCAGAAGGTCTCGGGTTCAATCCCCGGTCACGGCATACCTCGTTGTGTCCCTGGGCAAGACACTTAACCCTGAGTTGCTCCCGGTAGGACAGGCAGCGCCTTGCATGGCAGTCTGCCGCTACCGGTGTATGAATGTGTGTATGAATGGGTGTATGAATGGGTGGATGGTTGGTACTGTGAAGCGCTTTGGGGCCCCTCAAAGGGGGCTGGAAAGCGCTATATAAGTAAGCTCCATTTACCATACCATTTGGGCAAAACATTCAACATGGCTGCTTGTCATGGGATAGGGAATATCTATCTATCTATCTATCTATCTATCTATCTATCTATCTATCTATCTATCTATCTATCTATCTATCTATCTATCTATCTATCTAATCTATCTATCTATCTATCTATCTATATCTATCTATCTATATCTATCTATCTATATCTATCTATCTATCTATCTATCTATCTATCTATCTATCTATCTATCTATCTATCTATCTATCTATCTATCTATCTATCTATCTATCTATCTATCTATCC
>JBBPBX010056890.1:8663-22607 GCA_038048925.1 Garcialebias charrua | reverse complement strand
AAGATAAGTACTTTTAAAATATTTATAAAGTTTTATGTATTTACAAAGTTTATGGATGTTTTTATATGTTTATTCACTTGTTTATTTTTTTCAGTGGGGGGGGGACCTCCCTAAGGTAAGTACCTTTAAAATATTTATAAAGTTTTATGTATTTACAAAGTTTATGGATGTTTTTATATGTTTATTCATTTGTTAATTTTTTTCAGTGGGGGTGGTAAGTACCTTTAAAATATTTATAAAGTTTTATGTATTTACAAAGTTTATGGATGTTTTTATTTGTTTATTCATTTGTTTATTTTTTTTCAGTGGGGGGGGGGACCTCCCTAAGGTAAGTACCTTTAAAATATTTATAATGTTTTATGTATTTACAAAGTTTATGGATGTTTTTATTTGTTTATTCATTTGTTTATTTTTTTCAGGGGGTGGGATGTAACACTTGGACAAGAAAGATAAGTAGCTTTAAAATATTTATAATGTTTATGCAATGGACCTACCCAGGGTCAAACTAAGGTTTTTGAACTGTCCAGTGATGACCTTTACTGACCTCTCAGTAAAACAAGACATTTACTACAAATTATTCCATTAGCTGTAATCTGAGAACATAGTCACCAAAAGAGACTATTTCTATCTTTGATTTTAGGCTGATGTGATCAAAAGAATAACTTTTGTCATTTTCATGATATATGTTATATGCTGTTATTCTTTTAATATGAAGCATGACTGTGTTACTTGATCAAATGAAAGGGTGTCAAAGTTCAGGTAAAAGGTCAAACTGACTTACAAGGAAATTGTTTTTGTTGAGTTTCAGTTAAAACTCTCATCTAGCGTCTGAAAGTCTCTTCACTCAGATACTTTTCCTAAACAATTTCCCTCTGCTCTGGCTGTAACCTTGGGTCGTGATAACGGCAAGTGAACTGCTCGACTGCTCCACGGACCAATGAAAAAGAGACAAGTCTCGCTTCATCTCAGATCCTTCCTAAAAGTTCTAAGATAGAAATACAGTACCGGTAGTCTCTTTTGGTGACTATATTCTCAGATTACAACTAATGGAATAATTTGTGGTAAATGTCTTGCTTTACTGAGAGGTCAGTAGAGGTCATCACTGGACAGTTCAAAAACCTTAGTTTGACCCTGGGTAGGTCCACTACATTTATTTAGAAAGTTTATGGAAGTTGTTTTTACTTGTTTATTCATTTATTTCTTTATTTTTCATGGTGGGGGTGGTTGTAATCTTTTGGACAGAAATATTTAAAGTTTTAAAGTCTATTTCTTGTGAAACACAAACCTTTCTAATATTTCTCCATTCTCTCTGGTAGTTTGTTGCTAACAGCTTGAAAAAGATTTTAAGGTAAGTTCATTTCAAAACAAATATCCAGAACATCATCTAAATATTTGTACACACTTCCTGTGTATTAATATTGTCTTGTGTTTCTTGTAGGTTGCTTCCACCTGGAATAAAGATGAAACAAGATGAGTCTATTTTAAAAGAAGTATTTTATAAATCTAGTTAAATAAATATTATGTTGACTTTGTATTTATTAGTTTTTTAGGTGACTGACAGCTGAGGAAAACAAGGCAAGTACCTTTTTGAAACAAATGTCTACAAAATGCTGTGTACTTACACATTTCATTATTTGATCTCTTCTTGTGTTTTTATTGCTTTTTGCAGGTAACTGCTGGAAAAAAGTCACGTTTAGGATGGACGTTTAAAAACCCTGACAATGACAACTGCAATCAAAATAAGAATAAAATGTGTCAACATGAACTGTTTTGGTGTTTATTCAAAGTTTTTAAATGTTTATTTGTCAGTAAACATGGAAGATGTCATGATTTGTGTATTTGTGTGGAGACTTTAAACCCACTTCACTTTAAATGCTGGAACAGATGTGGTGTCGTGTTTGTAACGCACACACTTCTTCAACGTTCAGCCTCTGATGTAGGAGCAGTGAGGCGGTTGTCATGACAACCAACACATCAGCTGAGCGGGACCAAAGAAGTCTGCAGAGTCCGGTGTCTCTGAAACAAACATCAGAGCAGAGCAGTGGTGGTCGAGCATCAAACATGTCAAACATCTGTTTACTGAAATATTTTACTACATGTCAAACATCTGTTTACTGAAATATTTTACTACATGTCAAACATCTGTTCACTGAAATATTTTACTACATGTCAAACATCTGTTTACTGAAATATTTTACTACATGTCAAACATCTGTTTACTGAAATATTTTACTACATGTCAAACATCTGTTTACTGAAATATTTTACTACATGTCAAACATCTGTTTACTGAAATATTTTACTACATGTCAAACATCTGTTCACTGAAATATTTTACTACATGTCAAACATCTGTTTACTGAAATATTTTACTACATGTCAAACATCTGTTCACTGAAATATTTTACTACATTTCAAACACCTGTTTACTGAAATATTTTACTACATGTCAAACATCTGTTACTACATGTCAAACATCTGTTACTACATGTCAAACATCTGACGCGGTTCACCGGGGCCCCACTCTGGAGCCAGGCCCGGAGGTGGGGCACGTTGGCGAGCGCCTGGTGGCCGGGCTTTCACGGGCGGAATACTTCAAAGACCTCCTTAATCCTACTGGCACGTCTTCCACTGAGGAAGCGGAGCCTGGGGACTTTGGGTCGGGCTCTCCAATCTCTGGTGCTGAGGTCGCCGAGGTGGTTAAAAAGCTCTGCGGTGGCAAGGCTCCGGGGGTGGATGAGATTCGTCCTGAGTTCCTTAGGGCTCTGGATGTTGTGGGGTTGTGTTGGCTTACGCGACTCTGCAATATCGCGTGGACATCGGGGGCAGTTCCCTTGGATTGGCAGACTGGGTGGCATAGCACCTCAACATCATGATGAGTTTGAATTTGTTGTTTTTGCTTTAACTTTGAGCCAAGTTGGACTTGATACAAATTATATTACTAAACTGTTTTATGCTCATTCGTCATTTATTGGCTTAAAGAAAAGAAAAGAAAAAGATCGGTGGTTTGGTTTAAAACTGATATAAGATGTGTTCAAGGACATTTGCATTTACGGAAAATTCAGACTACACAATACATTTGATGTTTGACTGAATCCCATTTGTCAGCATGTGAAGAAGGGAAGCTTAATACATACACACAGTCAAAATAAAATACCACTGTCATCACTTCCTTGTTTTCTTGGCACTTTTTAAGCTTCACCTACCATAATTTTTTATATATATTTTGTCCATCATTTGAAATGGCCATCTTCTTCTGAGCTCTTTAGACGTCCGTTGTTCATTCATTCTTTCCCTCAGCAGACATTCTTTCTTTTCGCCCTTTAAAAAAGTTTTGTCTGTAGTTTTCAGATGACCAGCCAGTGATGAAGCTGTGAAACAAAAACGCAGGATGCTCGTGAAATAAATCATTTGACAAATCTAAAATTCTAAACAGTAAAGCTAAGTGCTTGTAACGTGCATATCCTAAAAATGCAAAAAAAGTGGAGGAAAACATCTTAATGTTTAAAAAAAAATGCATAATGCACAATTTTACCCATCTTGTCACATATGTGGCATATGTTCTTATGAGCATGCAGCCAAAGTGAAACAGGAAGTGACATCAAAGAGGAACTCTTGAAAAAGGTTAACTTCCTGGTCTTTGTTTATTAAAACAATCATATTTGAACTGTGATTTTTCTTTGTTTCTCTAAGTAAATGACTCAAAATGATCTAAAGAAAGCTCAGATTCTTCTCTTCTGTTAGCCCTTGTGCTCTGTTAACCTGCAAGTACTCCTCTTTGATACCACTTCCTGTTACTGTGCACAACATGATCTCAACCACTGTTCATCTCAGCAGCATGATCCCCCCCCCAAACATGTTATTAATGATTTTGTCTTTACAAAAATGCATTAATATTTATTACCAAAACAATGATGTCACAGGCACTTTAAGGTCTTTTGAAACACATTTCTGTAGAAATGTGACAAACAAATAACATCTCACCTGTTGTAGATAGACTACTGTATTAACCTCGGTTTGGAGAAGGAGGGTCACATTAACTAGACTGATCAGAGCTAGTCAGATAAGGGCAAGATAGAAGTGGACTGCTGACATTTTTAACCACTTCAGATTATAAAATGTTGTAGCCCTTTGTCAGATTTTTTGTGTTTTTCTTTTGTCATTTCTGTCTTTTTGGTAATCTTTATGTTTTCCCCTTCTTGCTGTCAGCTCCCGTCACACCTGTCTCCAATCCTAATCACCCCAGGTGCTCATCATTTTGTCTTGTCAGCCTCATTATAAAATCAGCATCTCCGTTCATCGTCCTGTCTAGGTTGTCATGTTCTGTTCCTCTCCTCGTCTACTTCCTAAAAGTAAGTTTTTTTGCTGCTCCATCAGCTTTTGTTTTGTTTTGTTAGTTAATAAATTCAAATTGCCTGGACGTCTCCCTGTTGTCTGCCTGCACGTTGGTTCAACTACATTAAAGCAGAATCATGTCACCCTTTGTATGACAGTTTACCGTGTAAACCTTTACAACACTTAGTTTCACATTACACCGATTTTTAAGCAGAGTATTTAGGATGTTGCTGTCAGATGGGTCTGTTTGCAATGAAAGTGCTACAGCTTCTTGCTACTGCTGCCACTGCAATATAATTGCAAACGTTATAAAAGTTGGTTTAAATTACCATGCAATGTAAAATGGACAGCAGTGTAAAGGGATAACCCAACAATGTTCACTCAGGTCATCTGGATGGTTTCTTTTTTTTTTTTCCTGAAATGTTTTGTCCTTCATCCAAAGAACTTCATCAATCCAAGAAGCCACCAAACAACAAAACTGATTCCCACAAACGGCATACTCCATCTGGGGCCCGCCCGCCCTCTCCCTCCTCAACTCTGAGATATTCATTCCAAAGTGGTTCAAAACACCAATGTTCTTGCTCAGTGATACAGGTATAAAATCCAACAATGTGCAGTCAGGTCATCTGGACCTGACTGACCTGACGTGGCACCAGCAAACTGTTGTTTTTTTTTTTCCACTATGGAATATGCTGCTTGTGAGAATCAATTTTGTTTGGTGGCTTCTCAGATTGAGGAAGTCCTTTGGATGATGGACAAAACGTCTCAGCAAAAAAAGAAACCGTTCATGACCTGACTAAATATTGTTGGATTTTGTACATGAATTATTGCACATAAACTTTAGTGTTTTTAATTGCTTTGACATGCCTGTCTCAGAGGAGATGACAAGGAAGATGGTGCACCCCGGAAAAAAAGGCGGGCCCCAGAGGCCATCTTAGCACCATCAAACTGTTTTTTCCACTATGGAGTATGCTGTTTGTGGGAATCAGTTTCGTTTGGTGGCTTTTCAGATTGAAGAAGTCCTTTGGATGAAGGACGAAACATCTCAGCAAACAAAGAAACTGTCCAAATGACCTTACTGCACAAAATTGGATTTTATACCTGCATTATTGCACATGAACTTTGGTGTAAAGGAATGTCATTTAAGTGTTAAATTGTTTTAAATCAGACAGCAACCATGTGTCCATTTGGATGAACTGTTAGCTCATCACTTTGGCCAGAAATAAACTGATTGTATTGATTTCAAAAAGCTATCTACAACAAGTAAGATATTAAATGTTGATGACTTTTCTTTAGAAGCCAACTTCAAAACACCTGAACCACTGCTTTCAAGATATATAAAGAAGTAAACAAATATGAAGCATTTAGATAATGTAATAAGGTGTAGAAACATATTGATGGTTGAGGGCCACTTACAGTGAACTGCCGAACCTCCCCGTTTTCCACCAGATGATGCTCGGTCTCAGGGGTGATGGCTAAAGCAATTCGCTGTTAAAGAAGAAAGATCAGAGCCTGTGCTCAAGCAGTAAACCTTCCAACTGACAAAACATGACCAATATGGTATTTTTTTGTCCCAAACACAGTTTTGACTTACATTGCAAAACTTTCCAGGCAACGTGCAGAGTTTGTAGATGGCGTAGAGTGGCACCATGGTCATTGAGGACATGGCCAGACACCATCCCATCACGTTAGCCCATGGAGGAAACTTGTAGGAGCCATAGTTAGGAGGGTTGAACGTGGCAAAGCTCACCACAACCATAAACTTCGAGGGAAATAAATATAAGTACAGGGTACCTCTGGTGAGTTAATCAAATAAACATAGTAAAATACATCAAGTGGCTCCTAAATGGGATGTCCTTTGGTTGCCAATGGTGCAAGATATTTGTAAATTACTTTGTAGAATAAACATACAGATTCACCACCATGGATGCTTTGGTATCTTTCCATGTTCAGGGTTTGTGGGACTCACCAGGAGGAAGCAGGGGCTGACAAACTTCCAGCACAGCCTCCAGTATCGGCCTGGCCGATGGCCAATCATCTGCTTGATGTCATCACTGAATCGATCCACTCCTAAAGCACATAAATCTCTGTCATACCTTCATGATATTAGAAACAGCAGGGGCCAAAGGTGTGTGAAAAAGTTTTAAACCATTACTGAATTCTCAAAATGTTGTTTCAAAGCAGTCAGACCTTATTTTAATCTAAGAAAGTGGTCCTATTCTTTAGTTCTTCAGACTCTCTGGAGGTACAAAGTATTTCAAAAAATGTCTTTGGACTTTGGACGCTTTTTCAAGCACTTTCAGTTCAGTCCTTGTACATGAGCCTAATGCGCACTGTGTGCTTTTATGAAAATGAAAAAAGTGGGCAAGTGGAGAACAAACTGAGAAGTTTCAGGCCTAAATTAACAATATTCAGTAGATGGACAGTACCTTGAAGTTATGGCCAGAAATAGGAAAAAATCCATCAAAGATCTGAAAGAGGTATCATCTTTTGGTTGATCAAATCCTGTACGTTAAGTTTTCAACTAACTGCTAATTGAGAATCACTTCATTGGTGCCAAAATATAACTTTTAAGTGTGAAAAAGAGTCATTTTAAAGGCTTCACAGATCAATTCAACTCAAAGAAAAGGAGGGAATGGTATATTTGTAACAACGTTTACAAAGAACCCATTTACATTTGGTCTTGTGTCATGTATAAACATAATAATGGTTAATTCTTTGAATTTTGTTTTTCCTGAATGATTGACAGATCAATGTAAATTGGCTTAACCAAAAGAAATATTCAACTGAACATGATCAGGTAGAGGACAGAAAGTCATTAAAAATAACGTTTTTTTTATTCTTCATTGAATCTGAATAACTTTGGATCAAAACCACTTTAGTCCACTCAAGGCTTTTGCACAGTAATATGGTAATTAAATTAACAAATCTCAATTTCAGATAAATCTGATTTTTATAGAGCTATAGTGTAATAGCTGCTGCGCTAATTTTGCTACTAAATTATTAAACAGTTTTCATGTTTATTTTTTTTCTATTTGTACAACCCTTAAAATACCTTTATGTCCAGAAGACATTAGTTTGAGGAGCAGGGAACAAGCTAAACTATAAATGTACTGAACAGCGGACACGGAGCAGAAGACTGCAACAGCCAGGGGTCAATGGTTCCTGTCAGCACTCATAAAGACAGTGGGGAAAAAAAGCCTGCTGAGGCCTCGGGCTTGATTTATTTGACTTGCCAAGGTCAGGACCCACCAAAGTGGGGCAATATGTTGACCCCTTTGCCTGGAGCCATCTTAGAATGCACTCCTATATTCACCTCTCCACAGTCAGATTAAGCAGACAAAAAACATGTCCTTACAGACCTTTAGTTCTTTCTTTTCCACTTTGAGAACTAAAACATGTCTTTCATGTTGTCCCCAGAAGACACTAAAATATAATCCACTAGAGAGATTGCAACTCCTGCGAAAATGCTGTGTGAATGCTTATTGCTGAAGAAGTTGCAGAAAAACAGCTGAGATTAGCTAAATACTTGCTGAATTGGAGTTAAAAATGGAATTACAAGACTAAATTAGTAGAAGAAAGAAGAAAGAACACTGTATGCCGAATTATGTTTAAATAAGCAGAAATTAGTTCAACAATTAGGAAATAAATAAAGTTTAAATTAGCCACAAAAAAGGAAAAAAAACCTGCTGAAAATTGCTGAAAATTTAGAAACCAGTTTGAACAACCAGAAATAGGAGTTAGCTTAAAAAGCTAAAATTAGCATAGAAAAGTTAAATAGTAGCTGAAATAGCAGAAAATGCTGAGACTTGCAAACAAAAGCTGAAATTAGCATAACAAGCAGAAATAAGTTAATTAGGCTAAAAGAGTAGAAATTACTACAAAAAAATCTTGCATTTCTCTGAAAACAGTTGAGATTATTAAAAATGCTAAAAGGTATCTAAAAATGTAGAACAAGCTTAAATTAGAGGACAAAACAGAAATAATATACAGTATTTGTTCAATTAGGCTGAAAGAAGCAGAAATTATCACAAAAAATTGGAAATTGTATTAAAAAAATTGAAATTACCAAGAAAGAGCTGAAAAGTAGCAAAAAATTCAGAAATAAGCTTAAATCACCAAAAGGAAGTGGAGAGAGCACGTTGCCTGGCTGAAAAAAGTTGAAATGAGTGCAAAAAATGCGGAATTAGCTGAAAAAGCTCAAATTAGCATAAAACAGTTAAATAGTAGCTAAAATAGTAGAAAATGAGGAAACTACCATAAATAAGCCAAAAGAAGCATAATAAGCTAAAACTAGCAGAAGGAAGTTAGAAGTTCAAAACTGTTGTAGTTAGCAGAAAGAATGTAAAAGGAGCGCATAAGAGCTGAAAAAACAGCTGAAATTAGCTAAAAGTACTGGTAGCTGAAAAAAAACTAAAATTTGCACAGTGACGCTGAAAGAAACTGAACCAGAACAAAATGTGAAATTAGCAGTAGAAGGTTGTAACCAGATCTAAATATTTGTGTAAAATGAGCTCAGTTCATTTTCTGTGAGAAAAAAGTTGCAGAAAAGGCTAAATATTTCTTAAAGTTAAAGTTGCACCAATACCAAAAGTCATATCGCCCTTCTCTTGAACAAGCTGAACGTTTTGATATATGAATTGTTGAAATTGCGCAAAAAAATTTGAACAAGAAGGATGCCGAAAAATGGACAGAAGAAAAAATGGATCACAATAATAACAATCACACAAATATAGACATTAAAAAATGTACTTTATGTAACAAAAAAATTGATCCATTGTTTTAACAAGAAATGTCACAGATCCTAAAACCTAAGATTCTTGGAGGGAACTGGTCAAATCAAACCACAACTCTACTGGTCTATTTGTCTCCTGAATGGGACAAACTGAAGTTCCCTTTCAGTCATGTTCTCTCGGTGCAACATATGCTATGGGAATTGCGCCCCTGCGCGATTACCTGAAGGAATACATTCATGCCTTTACGGCAAAGGCGCCAGCGTTGAGTCAGAGGCCCCGCCCTCTGGTTATTTAAGCCACTGACGCCCATCCATCTTTCTCTTTTTTGCCCTTCACCTCGCTTAAACCTGAACTACCTCTCTTCGCGGGACTTCTCTGTTGCTTCATCGCTCAACCAGAGGTGAGCTTGCTCCCTACACAGAGCATATGGAGAATTATTCCTGCGTACTGCTGGGCTAGCGAAAGCTAGTCCGGCACATTTTATCTTAACCCCAAAGTTTTTTCTTCTCCTCTCTCCGCAGACTGCTTCAATCGACGGCACTAACTATGCAACAACCGCTACCCCTGCTAACTCGTAGCGGGCTAGCCAGCGAAAGCGATGCAACATAGGAGACGTCTCAAAATAAAAGGAAAAGGATTTTGGAAGGACTCGCTCGCCTTATCTCGGACATGCCGCCAGAGAAAGGGAAGCGAAAGACAAGACTTCCAAGGAAAACCAGCATGACGGCGAGTCCAACCTCGTACTCCTGCCCCAACGGATGCAGTTTCTCCCTCTCAGCGACGGACACCCACGAGGCCTGTCCCGTCTGCTTGGGGATGTTACACGCAAAAATGGCGCTGGATGTGCCCGACTCTTATCCACACTGCAGCCAGATGCTGAAGGCGGTGAGGAAGCACCGGGCTGACTTCGTCGCCAAGGCCATGGGCGCCCCAGCAGTGCCAACGGATCCAGACACCACAGAGCCCCTCACTCCCACGCCGGAGCTCGAGAACATGGCTCTGCACGACAGCACAAGAGTCGAATGGGGTGACAGCCCTGACGTGCTGGCTCCTATGATGGACTTAACTGTCGAATTTGACACTCGAGGCATGATGAACGAGGACGAGATCTCGATTTCAGCCTCGGGTGAATTTTCCACGGAGGACGCAGACTTTGAATACGAGGAACAGGGAGAAGACCTCTCCCAGACCCCGGTACCTGTGCTCCCGGAGACTGACTTTCCATCCCTGCTCTGTTCGACCTGTGTCACAGAGCAACGGACGCGTTGCAGATACCATGGCCAGAACCTCCGCCTTGTCAACAGGTCACGAGGCTGGCAGGAAACTATTTTTATTCAAAGCAGTAGGCCGCCACGAGGCAAAGGATGCCCGTGTTCCCAAACTTCCTCACAGAACTGACTCGCACCTGGGCTCAGCCCAGAGCTCCCATGCTGTTACCACTCTCGCAGTTTCTCGACGTGGACGGGATGGATGAGGTGGGAATAGCCAACGTGCCTCAAATTGAGGACACACTGGTGTCTCACCTGGCTCCCAAGTCATCCGGGACAAAACCAACTCTCCCCAGCAAAGCTTGTCGAGCTTCAGCTTCTCTGCTCGAGAAATGCTACAGAGCTCAGGGATTTGCGGCGCGCGCGATGAATGCGTCCGCGTTGATGCAGGCTTACCTGGCTGAAAAACTGCAACAGCTCCAGGTAACGACGGACAAGCAAGCTGCTGCTGACTTGCTGGATGAGACCTGCAGGGCAACAGACTTTGTGCTCTGCATGATGGGAACAGCCACTGTTGCTCAAGGCAGAGGCATGGCTGAAGTGGTCATCGCGATACGCCATCTGTGGATGACTTTAATGGATCTCCCCGAGGGACAAAAGGTGCCTTTTCTCCACCACTCGATAGAACCAACGGGATTGTTTGGGAAAGCTCTGGATCGAATTCAGACCAAGCTGGACCAGAGGCGCAAACAGGCTGAAGCTCTCCGGGTGGGCATTCCCAGGAGAACCTTCGCCCCCTCCCAGGGAGTCAGCTGGGGGCAGACCTGCGTAGCCTCGACACCGCTCAGCAACGCGTGCCCCACCGCAAAAGCGGCCGGCGTACGAGGACGAGCACCGGCAGAATCAACCGCCGGGCCCACCTCGGACCGAACACTCATGGAGCAAAAACAGGTTTGTCCCCTGCCAGGCGGTCAGACACAGGGCCTCCTCGGCGAACCGGGACACCAGACAAAAGCGTGCCTGATGAACCAGGTTCACGTCTTGGGTTTACACGATCACCCGCCCAAGCGGTACGGGGAATGATCTTTTCATGTCCAGACTTTATTTGTAGCACGGTACAAAAAGCTGGTAACTCTGTTGCATGTACAAATCATGTGTTTCCTTCTGTGAGTTACATAAAGTCATATATGTCGTTACACATAAGCATGAATAAAGCTCAAAAAACAGCCCCTCTCTGTTTTATTGACTCTCAAGAAAGAAAAAATCAATATCAAACACAATAACTTCAGCAGAACGGGTCCCTCTGGCCTGCTAGCCGTAATAGAGGGAGGGGGCCGTCTCCCTCACGACTCACGGGGTGTTAGCCTAATCAATGAGCCCCAGCAGGGTGCCTCTGTTCCGTCTGTAGCGGACAGGCACAGAGGCTTCTGCAAGCAGGCCTCCCACCCCTCACGGAGACAGGTGAGGGGGGTCACGTGCTCCAGCTCCCGCTCAATTGTGAACGACGGGGCGGACAATACACTAACCAAGCAGACACGTGACATGTCCGCGCCTCAGGGATGTGCGCCGACTGAATCTAACAATGGGGGGCCATGGCAGAAGCCCACAGGCAACCACAAGCTTCACACGTTCACAAAGGCGATTGTGATCAAACTGCTGTGTGTGTAAACAAATCAGAGCTGAATCAGATTCTTCTTCCGGTTGTTTGAAGGAAACTGGGCTTTCTGTCACCAAACAATTTAAAGTCTGCCAAGCACAAAGGATCATCTCCACGTTCTCACGTTGCAGTTGTCCCCTTATCATTAATGGGCGACACACAATGTCCAAGCAATGATCCGACAGCACGTGACCTTTCTCAATGTGCTGGTTCAGCTCTGCTCTTAAACAATATCCCTCCAACGGGTGATAACACAGACCCCGAGCAGTTTGTCTGGCTCCAACACTCTGTTAAGGCCAGGGACCAGTAAACTGGACACATCTAGGAAATGGATTGGGGTCAGGAGATCTGCTCGTTTACAAAACTCGCAGCTTCTCAGTCCCATGACCCCAAACAAGGAGAGAAAAAACAGACATTCTGTTCCACTTCTGTCTAATCTGTCTTAGATCGCATCTGCCCTTTATCACTCTCGATCAGAGCAGTGTGGCAGCACGTCGGCAAAAAGGCCTTCTCCCTAACTTGGTTGACCCTAAGGGGATCATAGCATCCAGGGCCCTTGGAGGGGAACTGGCTACACAAACTGCTCGTCTTCAGGGACAAACTATGTCACCCAAAGTAGCAGTCTCGCCACTTAGGCTGGGAGCTGTTAAAAATTTCAGCCTGGTGGCAGAAAAGAACAAGCTGATGGCATCAGGCCTGCTGGAAAATGTGGTAAAAACCTTTCAAAATGCCCGTGCCATGTCAACACAGTCTCTCTACGCACAGAAATAGCGTATTTTTGAAGCTTGGTGCACAGAAAGAAATATTATTTCTTACTCATGTGACCTGGCTCAGCTCTTGACTTTCCTTCAGGACTTACTGGAAAAAGGTTGTTCTTTCTCAATGATTAAAGTGTTCCTATCAGCAATTTCAGCCTGTCACAAAGGCTGGGGAAACAGGACACCTGGAGCGTATCCAATCATATTAAGATTTATGAAGGGTGTGCTAAGAATGAAACCACCCAGCAGGATCCTGACCCCTGGTTGGGATCTTAACCTGGTCTTGGGGGCTCTCTGTGATCCTCCATTCGAGCCACTGAGCAAGATTAAGATAGATTTATTATCTTATAAAACTGCTCTACTCTTGGCCCTTTGCCCGGCGAAACATGTGAGTGACCTTCATGCATTGTTTGTACATCCAATGTGTACCAGATTTGCCACTGATGGGTCAAAGGTCACCCTAAGGCCTAATCCCACATACATCCCCAAGGTCTTGACTTTGAACCATAGGAGTCTGGACTTTGATCTCTCCTCCTTCCCACCTGCTCCTGTCCTCACTCAGGAACAGGAAAGGCTGAAGGCTCTCTGCCCCGTGAGAGCTTTACGCACTTACATGCAGAGAACAGCCGAATGGAGAAAAACAAATCAACTGTTTGTGTGCTTTGCAGCACCTGCTACCGGAAAGGCCCTATCAAAACAACGCCTCTCACACTGGGTGACTGAGGCCATTAAAAGGGCGTACAGTAGCAAAGGTCAACAGGTGCCCTCTGGAGTGCACGCTCACTCTACTCGGGGCTTGGCCACTTCGTGGTCACTGTTCAAGGGTGTACCAGTTGCAGACATTTGTGTTGCGGCGAACTGGAGCTCAATAAACACTTTTGCAAAGCATTACAGTTTGGATGTAAAGGCCTTGTTATACTTGAGCCGACGGCCCGTCGGATGTCTTTTACCCCCCGTTGAGTGAGCAAACATTGCGCAACTTTTGGCCGCACTCCCGTTGCTATCCCCCGTTCGACAGCCTGTCGTGTACATAGCCCCCAAGCAGAACTCCGAGACGCCGACGATGCGGCTCGCAGCGTGTGATTGGTTCAAAGTTTGTGGGCGTTTTTTGTTTTTGCTTTGACAGACATTTGAAGAGAAACTTGTCTGTACCGTGCGCCTCAGCACACTACCCAACACACACACACACACACACACACACACACACCAATACATATATATATATAAATATATATATATATATATATATA
>JBBPBX010056889.1:0-18813 GCA_038048925.1 Garcialebias charrua | reverse complement strand
TTTTTGGGGGGGGGGGGAGGATAAGGTAATCAGATTTGAAGGTTGCATCACAGGAACAACAAGGGTCCAGTGAAATCTCCATATTTTTAAATAATGGCTAAATGTATGTGCAGGTATTATACTTTACGTGCAAAGTTTTCAGCGCAGTACTGTGAGTTTGACCAAGGATTCAAGGTTCTTTGTCATTTGCACCCCATGTGGCACATGTGGTGGAACGGAATTATGTACACAGGATCCCAGTTACATCCAACAATAAAATGTAAATGAAAAACAGTAATAATATATAAGATATGAACTAAGAAAAAACAAACTAAATATACACTAAGCACTAATAGCATAAAAACATTATGGCGAACAGCGGCACAAACATGAGTCTGACTGAGCAGATGAGCATGCATGAACACGGCAA
The DNA here is from genome assembly GCA_038048925.1 of Garcialebias charrua. NCBI lineage: Eukaryota > Metazoa > Chordata > Actinopteri > Cyprinodontiformes > Rivulidae > Garcialebias > Garcialebias charrua. The sequence continues at coordinate 18,404 of JBBPBX010056889.1, read as the reverse complement.
CGTCCTGGTTAGATATTCATGGGTCTAACAGCGTCAGGGTAGAAGCTGTTCCTCAGTCTAGTGGTTCTACACTTAATCCTCCTTAACCTCCTTCCTCAGGGGAGTGGGGCAAAAACGGTGTGTGCTGGGTGAGTGGGGTACTTCATGTTGCAGTTGGCCCTGTTCCTGCATCTAGAGGTGTAGATGTATATGTGATGGTGGGGAGGCTGACTCCAACAGACTTCTGTGCAGCCTTCACCACTCTCTGCAAAGCTTTTCTTTCTGCAGATGTGCAGCCTCCATGCCACATGTTGATGCTGGAGCACAGGATGCTCTCCACTGCACACCTTTAGAGGTGAGGACTGAGCTTCCCAGACCAGCTTGTCTCAGCCATCTGAGGAAGTAGAGTCTCTGATGAGCTTTCTTGAATAGTCTGGTGGTGTTGTTGCTCCAGCTGTGGTAGTTATTCAGGTGTACTACTAATAATAGTAATAATAAGGCTGATGAAGAGGACAGTATGGTCTGATAACTACACAGCTAATTACAGTGTAATATTAATTAGTACAAGTCTCTAGACTTTCTAAGAAACAAGTGATATTCTAGTTTTTATCAGCCCAAATGATAACTGAGTTTGTGGACATTTTTTCCCTGCTCAAATTGAAGTAATGTGAAATTTCAGTTCTCAAAAAGGTTATATGTTGCTCTACAGGTATCTATTAGGGAAAACTGGATTGCCTCAGAATAGTAATTTGGTCCAACTTTCGATTTTACATTTCATGTGCAAATAAAAATACAAATGTACATAAAAAATAATAATGTTTGTATTTGCTACTAATTTCTGACTACCGGTACATGTATTTTTGTTGTTCTTCCACTGGTAACTACAACTGGACCAGCCGTTGTGTGTTAGTCAGTTTACGTTTCCTGTACATTCTAACCCCAGCCAGTTAAGACAGATGGCAGCCCATCCTGAGCCTGGTTCTAATAGATATTTAATTTTGGTTAAAGGAAGGTGTTTGCCCTCCTGCCTCAATGACTATCGTCCAGTAGCACTCACCTCCATCCTGATAAAGTACTTCGAACGGCTAGTCATGAAAAGCATCACGTCTGTCCTCCCTGGATCCCTTCCAATTTGCATATCGGCCTAATCGCTCAACCGACAATGCCATCTCCTCTGCCCTCCACACAGCACTCACACATCTGGACACGAAAGACTCTTATGTTAGAATGCTGTTCATTGACTTCAGCTCGGCATTCAACACCATCATCCCCCAACAGCTCATCCTTAAACTGGACAGTCTGGGGCTGAACACCTCAATGTGTAACTGGCTGCTAGACTTCCTGACCGGGAGACCACAGGCAGTACGGGTCGGGAGTAACACATCCAGCACCATCACATTGAATACAGGGGCCCCACAAGGATGTGTGCTGAGCCCCCTTCTATTCACCCTGCTAACACACGACTGCACACCATCATACACAGAGGTGGGTAGAGTATTCAAATTTTTTACTCAAGTAAAAGTATTGTTACTTGAACCAAATATTACTCAAGTAAAAGTAGTGAGTAGGCATCCAAAAATTTACTTGAGTAAAAGTAATAAAGTACTTTGATTATAACCTACTCAAGTAGTGAGTAACTGCGGAGTACCATCTCGTGTCATTAAATTATAACATGCAAATGGATTTACAAGGAAACATAACTTTTAATGAGACTGAACATACAATGTTATAAATAAAAACACAAAGGCAATACCAGCCAAAAGGATTTAGAAATAAACCACTTATCTTTTACATTGTAAATAAAAAAACAAACACAAAGGCAACTGTAGCCCAAATAATTCTGCTAAATAATAATAAACTTGACTTTCTGCAAAACTTTAATTCTACCAGTAAATGTTGGAACTCATTTTCTTACATTTTGACATCCTATAAACAGCACTAACTGTTTACCAGAATCTCCGACGTCACTCAACATGACCCGCGCAGAGTTTGTTGTGGTCACGTGACTGGTTGGCTTCACTTGATTGGTTACATGTCAGGTGACAATAAGTTACGCAATAATTTTGCTGCAAATGTTTTTACATACTTGAAACAAAAGTAACTGTAGCAATCGGCAGAAAGCCCATAGTAACTGAGTAAAAGTTGCGGTTTTCTCCTCTAAAATTTACTCAAGTAAAAGTACAAGTCTTTCACATTTAAACTACTCTCACAAGTACAATTTTCTCAAAAAGCTACTTAAGTAAATGTAACTGAGTAAATGTAACTCGTTCCTACCCACCTCTGGTCATACAGCTCCAACCACTTTATCAAGTTTGCGGACGACAAAACAGTGGTGGGTCTCATCAGCAACAACGATGAGACGGACTAAGAGGTGAGCCGCCTGGCCTTGTGATACGGACACAACAATCTCACTCTGAACGTGGAGAAGACAAAGGAGATTGTTGTGGACTTCAGGAAGAGGGATGCCCAACATGCCCCTCTGACCATCAACAGCACCACAGTGGAGAGAGTGGACAGCACCAAGTTCCTGGGAGTGCACGTCTCAGAGGACCTGTCCTGGAGCAGGAACACTGCAGCACTGGCCAAGAAGGCTCACCAGCGTCTCTACTTTCTCTGCAAGCTGAAAAGGGCTGGAGCTCCAACCCCCATCATGTGCACCTTCTACAGGGGTGCCATAGAAAGTATCCTGACCAGCTGCATCACGGTATGGTTTAGTGCAGGGGTGCTCACACTTTTTCAGCATGCGAGCTACTTCTAAAAAAAACAAGTCCAAAAGATCTACCCAATACAAAAATGCAAAACATATAATTATCTTCAAATGTATTAAGGATTCTTTTTATGTACAATGTACCTATGTTGATGTACCTTGCATAACTGAATAAGCAAATATTGCACAACACATGTAATAAATCAGGGGTCACCAACGTGGTGCCCATGGGCACCTGGTCGACCGTAGGGACCAAATGGGGTGATGGTGACAGCAATATAGATTTTTTAAATTTTATTTTAAAAATATATGGTAGAAATATAACAGAGTTGTTAAGTTTCCCTGCCCGCTCCAGGTCTCTGAGGTCACACAGCTCCTGCTCTCTGTTCCACGGACAAAATATAAACGTTGGGGTGACCGTGCCTTTTCTGCGGCCGCACCTCTACTCTGGAATACGCTCCCGCTTGAGCTACGTCAGATTACTGAACTTGGCCTTTTTAAATCGAAGCTTAAGACTTTTTTATTCCAACTGGCTTTTAGTAATTAAATATGTGGTGACATTTCTGGTTTTATTTTTGCTATTATGTTGTGTTTTCTTGATTTTTAATCTGTTGTCTTTTACTGTACTGCACTGTTTTTTGTTAAGCACTTTAGTCACCATCACCGTGGTTGTGTAAAGTGCTATACAAATGAATAAATGAAATGAAACTGATCCCCACCCCCTTCTTTATAAGAATCTGGTCTTTTACTTTAATAAATGTAAAAAAAAAAATCATTAGATATTTTTTACTTTAATAAATGTCATTTCTAAAAGCCCCCTCCAGCAAATCTAAAGTGGTCCACAGGCCACCAGTTGATAACTACAGTTGTGGCAGGTTGTTATGGCTCCGGACACGTTTAATTTAGTGAACGAAGGCATAAAAATGTCTCTTTTGGTAAGGAGATTTACAGCGGTGTATTTTACAGACTGTCCCTGAACGCAGCGCGAAAGTGTGTTTTGCAAACGCTCGCGCTGCGGGACAGGGAAACGTGCAGAGAACAGAGAGTAGTCAAGGAGGTTATTCTGTATGAAAAGTGTCTCGTATGATTTTAATAATAAAGCCACTTCAACTCCCAACCAGCAGAGAAACATCACAGCGTCACTCACCCGGAAGATGGTGGGGGCGTTTCGCTTTGAAGTTGCTGCTGTCCGAAGAGGGATTTTAGTTCCTCCACCTTTCTCTTTCTCACCTGGCTTTTCGGTGGGAAGTCCATGTCGTATTTTCCATGAACAGTCCGAAATCTGATTGTTTTCGCTTAGTATGTTTTGCTGCGTTCAACTTCCACCTTCGCGCCATTGTTTTTAGAAGCTGCATGAGCGTGACCTAAAGCTCTCATCTGATTGGTTGCCGTGAATGTCAATCAAGGGGCGGGATGTTTTCAGTTGTCATCTGATTGGTTGCCCTGCATGTCAATCAAGTAACGGGATGTTTCATTGGCTGACAATTTTTTAATGTCACGCTGTGGGAAAAAAAAAAAAAATAATAATGTCACGCTGCGATCGACCAGTAATGCCTCTGCGATCGACCGGTCGATCGCGATCGACGTAATGAGCGGGTCTGGTTTAGTGCATGTACTGCGTCCTGCTGCAAGAGCCTCTAGCGCATCGTGAGAGCAGCTGAGAAGATCGTCGGCACCTCCTTCCCCACAATACAGGACTTACACAGCAACCGCCTCACTCAGAAAGCCCTCTGCATGGCAGGCGATCCCACACACCCTCTACACAGCTGCTTCAGCCTGTTGCCATCAGGGATGAGACTGAGGAGTCTCCAGGCTCGAACCAGCAGACTGAGTGACAGCTCTGTTCATCAGGCAGTCAGGATGCTAAATTATCTGCCTGCTCTGCCTCCCCTCCCACTTGTACTGCCTTAACACAAAAAAACTGTCTCACACATTACCACACAACACAAAGATTTTTTTAAAACTGGACTCTGTCATCAAAATGGGTTATACACTCAACACACGGTCATGTGCTTATTCAATTTGCACTACTTCTCATATTTGCACTAATGTTTGTATTACATTACTCTCTATAGTCATACCACTGTTTGCATTTATCACTACTGTTTACATTTTACTGTTTACACTTATTACTACTGTTTACATTCATCACTACTGATTACATTTACATTTACACTACTTTTTTATATCCATACTACTATATATATAAATATATATATATANTGTGTCGGCTCGGCCTGGTGGGGCTCGTGTCCTCTGGTCCTGTCGGCCGGGGCCTGAGGGGTGGGCGTCCCCAGTGTCCGCCTTGGTGCCTAGTCCTGGGGCTACGTCGGTGCAGCGGGTTCCGGCGGGGGCCTGTAAACATGTCGCTTTTGGCCCCGGGGGGTCATTGTGTGTAGTCGCTGGTGGGGATCTTCCGGTTCTCCCCTATGGACGGATCTGGGGGGTGGGTGAGTGGTTCGTCCTGTTTGGGTGGCCCTGGGGGCTCTGCGCTCGGGGTCCTTCTGCGCTCGGGGTCCTTCTTGGGGTCTTGGGCTCTGGTCCCCCTTATGTCTGCCTCGGGTCTTGGGGGGCGGATCTCTGATGCTTCATGGTCGCTATTGAATGTTCTATTAGAGAAGCCTTATTCCCTTATGCATGCTCACAACCACACACAAATGGATACGGGGATGTATATGTAGATATGTAGATATGTAGATGGGTATGTGACTGCATATGAATGTATATGTATGTATATATGTATATATACAGTATATACTTGTAGGTATAGGTATATACAGTATATTTATAGAAATCTACTGCAAAGTCATGGATATTATGTGTCTTTTATGCATATGTGTTCTGTTTCTGTGTTCTGTTATGTACTTTGCAGGATTGCAGACGGCGGTCGGGTGTGTTTGCCTTGTGCTCTTTTTGTGGATAATTGTTATGTTTTGTAGTCTTACTTTCTGTCTTTCCTTTCTTTCTATCCTAAAAAAAAAAATCATAATGGTGTAAAGAGGATGGCTGTAAGGTGAGAAGGGAGGCCATCTATAAAAATAAAAAAAAGAGCCTATAAGTACAATTTACATATGATGGTGCGTAACTCCTAAGACTGTTATAACTCCACACGCACACAGACTGTTCATAGAATTGAAAAAGCCCCCTGGATAGGGGTCGAAACGTCTTGTTGCTACAAATAAATTCCAGTTGTTCTGTATTGAACGCCTTTTTTGATTTTATCATGTCCTGGACGACTGAGAATCTTCACCAGCCTATATAAGTACAGTCCATTTACTATTTACTTTCAAAACTAACGGTGGGAACTGGAACTGGAAGATTTGAACTGGGCCTGCTGACAGAAAAAAAGTAAAATGTAACAATCGTTGATGAACTCAAACAAGTTTGCAAATTCTTGAAAGGAGATGGTTGTAAATGATGTGAGAAAAGGGATTTGAACGTCTGACCTTTGGGGTAACACGTCGGCTCGTTGCCATGTCTGTTTGTGCGCACAGGTAAAACCCTGACATTCGCTCGGACCGTGGACATTCCTCGAGCTGCGTACAACTTCCGCTTCTTTGCCTCGTCCGTGCTTCACCACACCAACGACTGCAGCCAGATGGAGCACGAGGGCTGCCTGAACTACACCGTGCGCTGCCCGGTGGGAGTGGGTGAGCGCTCCGTGACCTCGGTGTGTGTAAATGTCCTCTGTGAGCGCGCTCTGAAACTGTGGTTCTCTCAGCTGGTTTGATCAGTCCCTGGAACCTGCCTCTCTATCTGCTGACGTGGAAGATCGCTCCTGCAATCGCCACGGGCAACACGGTGGTGGCCAAACCCAGCGAGATGACCTCTGTGACCGCGTGGATGCTGTGCAGGCTGATGCAGCAAGCTGGTACGGAAAGCAGTTAAAGTTTTTATTTGGGAGCGTGGTAAGCCATTTGAGCATTTATTCAGTATCCTTGACAACAGGTATCACATTCCTCCACTAGCTGGTAACGTTGCTGCACCAGATGAATATTTGGTCGCACCAGTTTGACATCCTGATCCACTCCTTGAACTAACTACCGTATTTTCTGATGTATAGGTCGCACCGGTGCATAGGTCGCACCTACGTTTAGCTCTGCTGCAAATGTCTGCCACAGGAGCGCACAGCAAGGCTTTTAAGAAGATTAACACTTAAAAACAATTATTTGTTTGATAAAAATTATAGCAAATATGTGTCTGAGCTGAACTTTTCCTTAATAAATGAACGTAATTGTGAAATGAGCTGGATTTAAAAATTTGTTTCGCCGAAAGTGATAACAAGCCATATATAGGTCGCACCGGTGTATAGGTCGCAGGCCTTGAAAAAACCATAAAAAAGTGCGACCTATACACCGGAAAATACGGTAGTCCCACTTGTTGGTGCTGGAGCAGATGAATTCCAACTTGTACGTTTGTTTTTTTAACAAACTAGCCAACCGTTTAATAAATTACTACGATTTGCTAGTTAACAACTCGAGCTTCAAATACTCTACAATGTTAATTAGTCGTCACATTTTCTGTCTGTTTTTAGCAACTAGTTGAAATTGAGCTTTACTACTGAACTAGTCAAGCTCAAAATTCTCGTTTCCTGTTCAAGACTAATTGATCTTATAAATAAAATAGTAAGGCCTAAAATGTACACTAGTCAAAGGTCAAAGCTGTTAAAATGATTAAATATTCCAGCTATACCAAAATTGGTCTTGTTGATACAACTTGTGACTACATTGAGCTTCATTAGTTAACTGGTAATACCCCAAATGGTCACTTGTAGACTGCTTCAATACTATTTTGTCTTTACTCATTAACTAGTGTGACTAAAAAGCTTTACTAGTTAGTTAATAAATTATAAATTATTCACTAGATGATTAAGCAACTAACTTTGACTTTACAATGAAACTAGTAAGGCCCAGTATGTACACTAGTCCTAAATAATGTTTACAAGTTAACTAGTTATGCCACAGTTGGTTTTGTTAATACAACTTGGAACTACATTGAGCTTTATTAGTTAACTGGTAATACCCCAAATGGTCACTTGTAGACTGCTTCAATACTATTTTGTCTTTACTTGTTAACTAGTGTGGCTAAAAAGCTTTACTAGATAGTTAATAAATTATAAATTATTCACTAAATGATCAAGCAACTAACTTTGACCTTACAATGAAACTAGTAAGGCCTAATAGGTACACTAGTCCATAAGTTAAAGCTGTTTCAAAGTTTTTGTTAACTAATATAACTAAATAATGTTTACAAGTTAACTAGTTATGCCAAAATTGGTTTTGTTAATACAACTTGTGACTATTTTGAGCTTTATTAGTTAACTGGTAATACCCCAAATGGTCACTTGTAGCCTGGTTCAAGACTATTTTGCCCTTACTAGTTAACCAGTGTGGTTAAAAAGACTTACTACCTAATCAATAAATTATAAACTATTTACTAGTTGATCTGAGCAACTAAGTTTGACCTTATAATGAAACTTGTAAGGCCCAGTATGTACACTAGTCCATAAGTTAAAGCTGTTTCAAAGTTTGTGTTAACTAATATAGTTAAATACAGTTTACAAGTTAACTAGTTATGCCAAAATTGGTCTTGTTAATACAACTTGGGACTACAGTATTTTGAGCTTTATTAGTTAACTGGTAATACCCCAAATGGTCACTTGTAAACTGGTTCAAGGCTATTTTGTCCTTACTAGTTAACCAGTGTTGTTAAAAAGACTTACTACCTAATTAATAAATTATAAACTATTTACTAGTTGATCTGAGCAACTAAGTTTGACCTTATAATGAAACTTGTAAGGCCCAGTATGTACACTAGTCCATAAGTTAAAGCTGTTTCAACATTTTTATTAACTAATATAACAAAATAATGTTTATGACGAGTTAACTAGTTATGCTAAAATTTGTCACGTCAAAGCAAATGATGAATATTTTAAGTTTATTAGAGATAATTAAATCCCAAAAGGCTCACTTTTTGACAAAATTAAGACCAATTTGACTATTTGAATTTGAATATTTGTCTAAATATTCTCTAGTGACGCTACTGATGTCAGGTGAATGTAGGTAAAGGTTTATGAATGTTTATCACTGCTGACGTTAAACTATTGTTGAAACATGTGAGGTCAGAGAGGAGACCTGACGCTGCCGAGTCTGAGAGGTCGAGGTCATCGTGCTGATAAGTGTGTATAAAAACACTTGCTGTGCACTGTCCGGCTGCAGATGCTCATGACAACTCTGAACATCTGTAAAAGCCCTTTTCACAACCGTCTGCCCTCGCAAGTAAACTGGGTTAAAAATCTCCCTTTTTGTGAGTAGATAATGAAAGGGCATTTTTATCCAACAAATAACAAAATGGGCCTTTTTCTTGCAACTGCTGAATATTTTAGGGTTTTATCTATTAAAGCCTGAAATGGTCGCCTTATAGTAAGCACATAAACATTTTATGTGCACCAGTTACCCAGTAAGTTTAAAAAATACTCACAGGTACTAGTTAGTAAAATGATGGCATTGCTAGTTACCTACTAAGGTCCAATCACCATTTTAACCTGGTTACAAAGATGTCTTGGTGGGAAATTCCTGTTTAAATGAAAGATAAAATAAATGAATGAAAATGTATTAACTGGTGGTGGACTAGTCAGGCTCATTTTAACTTGGTTAGTGTGGCTGTAAGTGTTGACTACTAGCAGTGAGCTAAAAACGCTGCAGCACTTTCTGCAAACTAAAGGTAAGAACATAACTCTCCAAAGATAAGAGAATAATGTTTTGGCTCATCCCCCCATTATACAGTATAATTTATTATGAATCATGTAAAACTACCCCATTTCTTTCTAACTGCAGCTCTAATTCGTTTACTAAAGTGGTGACGAGCACGTGGTTTTGTGTGTGTGCTGCAGGCGTCCCTCCAGGCGTGGTCAACGTCGTGTTTGGAACTGGTCCCGGAGCAGGCGATGCGCTGGTGGCTCATCCTGACGTGCCCCTGATCTCCTTCACCGGCTCCACGGCCACCGCCCAGCGCATCACGGAGCGGAGCGCCCCGTACTGCAAGAAGCTCTCCCTGGAGCTGGGAGGGAAAAACCCGGCCATCGTTTTCGCCGACGCAGACCTCGAGCCGTGTGTCGAGACGACTGTCCGCTCCAGCTTCTCCAATCAGGTGAGAGGACGAGCACTCTTGAGTTCGTGCATCATGTCAGCCTCAGCTGTGAGGTGTTGGGTCATGGTCACGATGGTATTTATTATTTGATTTAATGTGAAGATGTTGGGTCACAACACATCATCTACAGCACATGTGTCCAAAGTGCGGCCCGGGGGCCATTTGCGGCCCTTGCAGTGATTTTGTGCGGCCCACAGCTGCAGTTGAATAATGGTGTCATCTTTGTGCCAGCAAGTTTAAGAGGTCAATGAAGACTTTCTGCAAATTAGTTGGTAATTATTTTGATATAATGTTTAGGTTTATCATAGCCTGGTTGATACCAGACCCATGTCCTTCACTTCGCTTTGTACTAGGGTCTGGCATCTCTCCCATAGACAGCGATTTCTCCGTTAGATTTTTGAATGGACCAATCAGAGAACAGAAGGCGGAGTTTTGTTAGTTTAGCCTGGCGAGGTCCAGGCTATTCAGATAAAAAGCTCAGAAACCACTCGGTGGATATTTTTTCTGCTACCAGTGTGTAATTATATGTCTCTAATTTACTGACTGTTGGCCTAGATGAAACATTTGAGATAAAATTCGATTTTTTATCATTTATTTTCGTAGCGCACCCGAGGCTGTTTGGAAAATGTCAAACCGAAACTATTTAAATCCAGCAGATTTGACCATTTCGTGAATTGATTTAGGAACTGTTAAGCTCAGGAACACTTCTGATATAACGTCAGCTAAGAAATATATTTTTTATCAGCAGAGAAATAATAGTTTTTTACCTTGTTTTATTGAAAATTCCTTCGTGGCGGCAGCCATTTTGAATGACGACGTCAGTCGACGTCGTTCAAAACTCCGCCTTCTGTTCTCTGATTGGTCCGGTCAAAAATCTACCGGAGATATCCTTGTCTATGGGACAAGTCCCAGACCCAGCAGTGAAGGGAAATGAGAATTGAGCGGAGCTGCGTAGGAATGGCGAGGGCCAGGCTAGGTTTATCAGCAAAACTGATGAAAAACAATCTTCTCAAAAGCAAAATACAAACTTTTGGCTATAATCTTTTTATTTTCACTTCATGGTACAAAGCACCAAAAACCTTTACTGATTTCTGCCAGAAACAAAACTTTTGGATAATGATTCATAAAACTGGGCTCAATATTACAGTTGCTAAAATAATCAAGAGGGAAATTGGACATTTTTAAATGAATGGTAACGAGGTATCATCTACATACAAGTTATCAAACCTTCTATGAATCTGTTGTAGCGACTGATAGCTGGATGGTTTTTCAGAACTTCCATCATCCTTTTGGGCCGTCCACAGTCCAACAGGCCGATGGACGCCCTTTTAACAGGACACTTACTCAAATTAAGCTTTTGTTGCAGAGAACAGACTAATACGAACTTTCCAAACACAAGAAAACAACAAACACAGACTCAACAAATCAAATAAATATTTTTTAATTAAAAAAAAGCTTAGTGTTTATGAGGCTTTTAATGTTTAGAATTTACAATTTAAAATTCTTTCTCCACCAAAATTTGCCAATTTTTGTCCTTTCTCTAAACTATCGTTCACGTTGAGAGTTAAATTTACATTTTTATGGCCCACGAGCTCTTTCATCTGGATAATTTTGGCCCACACATAAAAGTGTTTGGACATCCCTTACGTTCAGGGTTTTATCTGAATATAGAAAAAAATCTGCTCGTTTATCTCAGCGAGACAGTTTTTCTTCAAAAATTTAGTTCACAAGAAGGTTCCTTGATGTCAGAATCTGCTTTTCTGTTTAATAACTTTTAATAAATCTTTCAGATTTATCCAAGCACCTTGGTATTTGTCTGCATTCCTGGATCCTGCAGCACAAAAACCCGACATATAATATATTCTTTAAATTCACTTATACGATTTAGAAATCATTGTTTCATCAGTGACAAAAATAAATAAATAAATAAGTGACGCAACTATACTTCCACCGCCGTGTTTCAAACTGCTCAGTCAATTTTACAGATGCTGAGCTCAATTCTGGTCTGGTAGTGGCTGAGAGTCACACCCAACATCTCTTCTGAGTTTAAACACAAAATGATCTTAATTTAAATCTATGGCATGAATAGGATGACCACTATTATCTCTGTCTGAACCCATCGGTCAGAAAACAGATTTTCTAAAACCTTTCAGTTTTGTCAAAGTGACAGTGTTGTTTATTTATTATTATTATTATTTTTAATTAAATCTTTATATTTCTGCCACATTCGGGTTTTTGAGTCCCAACCTTTCTGCTGTGCTTGAGTCAGGCCTCAGGGGTCAGTTGGACCCAAGGGCAGCAGAAGGGCTCTCATTAGTGAATGTAAGAAAGAAGCTTCTTCACTAAATTTCACTTTTTGTTTGTTTGCATGTTCCTCTCATGCAGGATCCAACTTTACATTAGTGTCCACTGTGGACACATTTAAATCTAGATATTTCTTTTTACTTTAAGTTTTGTTCTCTTTTTTTAGCGGGATAGGCTTAAAGCACATTTTGAAGGTGTCAAAAATCCCTATTTCTACTCTACATCTTTTATTCCCTTTTTTAAAAATTATTATTTTCATACAATCATCATCAAAAAGGTGCCATAACATGTACATTATGTATTCACACTACATAGAAAGTTACAATGAGCAAAAAAAAAAAATGAATAGAAAAATAAAAAAATTACAACTTAACAGGGCATATTTTATATACAACATAAAAAAATCTAGGGCAATACGTTAACATATAAATGTTTTTTTTTAAAGACGTCAACTTAAAAGCATTTTTTGACTTCACAAAACATAAAGACTTACAAAATAAATGTAGCTCATTCTTCCACTGTATAAAGTTAGAGATGGTTCTAAAAGAGTGACATTTGTAATGTTTGGCTAACAGGAGAACATTATTTATATCGTAGTCAATGTTATGATCAAAAACACCAACTTTAATTTCTTGGATGGTTAAATCTGTTATCCATGAACCCAGATAAACTGAAGATCCTGCCAAAATGATGAAACAATGTGCACATGTGAAAAACAGATTATCCAAAATCCAGTTACTTTCTCACAGAATACACACTCATCCACATCCATTTCAAACCTCTGTCTCAGAAAATCATTAATTGGATAAATTTTGTTTATAATTTGCAGTGGTGGGATGTAACTAAGTACTGTACAAGTACTTTGTTACTGTACTTAAGTACATTTTTCATGTATCTGTACTTTACTTAAGTAGAATGAAACGTGGGTACTTTTACTTTTACTCCACTACATTTTACATGAAGTACCTGTACTTTCTACCACACTACATTTCTATAATGTGTTGAGTTACAAGTTACATTCACGTTGCAGCTTTTTGATTTGTCGTTAGTTTGAAAGTAACTGATGTTGAGAGGGGAGTTGGTCCACTGAATCATTGCAAAGTGGACAGGTAACGTTAGACCTGCCTTCAAGAAGAGCTGGACCAGTGATGTGTCTGGGAGCACCCACAGCACCACTAACACACCCAAAATGGATTCCACCACAGAGATTCAGCCAGAAGATACACACCACCCATGGCCTAATGGAAAGGCTATTGAACTATTATTGAAAGACTATTGAAAGATTATTGAAAAACTATTGAAATGTTATAGACTATTGAAAGATTATTGAAAGACTGTTCAGCGCAGCAGGACAGATTCTCTCTCCCAAAAGAGCCAGACTGGACTCAGAAACTTTGAAAACCAACTTCTTCTGAACTTGAACAAGAAGTTCTTGCTGCAATATTAAAATGTGTCAGTTCATGGGATGTTAGGAGACAAGAGATGTTTCTGCACTCAGGTCCAAGTTTTGAAAATGGTGTCAGGAAGTTAAAATATTGTTCACTATTGACCCATTACAAGGTTTAAACAATATTTTAACTATAGAGTTGATGACAAACTGCAGTTGAAATGATAAGAGCATGTTCCTTTGTTAGGTCTAATGCTCCTTTTTTCTGTCAGACAACTTTTACTTAAAAGTTTTTACTGCAGTTAAAATTACACATTGGTTTTGTGTTAAATCAAAACTTTCAAAGGTATAATCATTCCTCTTTCTTATTTTGCTTAATGTCATTCAACTCTGCATGTCATCCCTGAAATTCTGACGCACAGAATCACAAGTCCAAATGTGAACGGTGTCACACAATAAAAACATGTATTATCTGCAGCATTGTTCGTTAAAATGGCTCAACACTATTAATGTATTACAGATAATATACATACATGCAATTAATGATACTGTAGACCACTGCATTAGGTAATATATTTAGCAAGTACTTTTACTTTAATACTTTAAGTATTTTTAAAAGCAAGTACTCATTTACTTTTACTTACCGGTAAGTAGAAACATTAATATGGTACTTCTACTTTTACTAGAGTACATTTTTGTCTGTTTATTTGTACTTTTACTTAAGTACAGTGTTTGAGTACTTTCTCCACCACTGATAATTTGTAAATTGCATTTCCATTATTTTGGAGGACAGTGGAAAAGATAAATATTTAAATCTAATCTTCTTAATATCCTGATGCACTTTGAATGTCTAGAGGACCAGAATTAACTTTTTTAGACTAATTTTCTTAAATTTGTTCTTTATTGAAGTCACTGAGAATATATTCCCTTTACAGAACACCATGGTGTCTTATAAACGTGTTACTGCATTTGACATCACAAAAAGCAACGTCTTCAATACAGAGTGTCCGTAAGTGAATGGAATGTATTAAATCCTGTCTAACCATGGACTGAAGCTGGCGAGGAAACACCATCTACTGTCCACTTTTGTGGAAGTGGGTGTAATGTCACATTTTGTCCACAAGGGGGAGACATTGGCTCATGTTTTTCATGGCAAGGTTTGACTGAAGCAAATTTCTGAGCTGTCAAGTTTATGTTTATTAAATTTGTTTGTTTTGGGTTTAAAAAAAAAAAAAAAAACACAATACAAAACAGTCCCATAAATGATAACGTACAAAATGTAAAAAAAAATGAAAGGTAGCAGAAAGAAGAAAAAATCTTATTACATCTGCCCCTTTTTTTCAAACAAACAATTCAAACAAAAATAATCTTCCAGTAACAGAACGAAATGAAAAACTCTATCTAATTTTCTAACTAATACAATACACATTACGCTACTTCATATATATTTTTTAGCAATTTAGTTTTGATAATTTTCTTAAATGTAAACATTGACTTGGCATTTTTAATGAATGTACAGTATTATGTACATGTTATGAAGTATTTTCATACCTTCTCCCTTTCTTTCCTCCTATAGGGAGAAGTCTGCTTGTGCACCAGCAGAATTTATGTCGAGAGGAGCATTTACTCAGAGTTTTTGGAGAAGTTTGTGGCTGCAGCTACAAAGTGGAAGACCGGCGCGCCCTCTGACCCCAACAACAACAATGGAGCCCTCATCAGTAAAGAGCACCTGCAGAAGGTGAGTCTCATAAAATGTTGAGAATCAGGGATTGTTCAGTTCTCTTTTTCTTTAAACATCTACATTGTGTTATGTAGGTGCGTAGCTTTGTCGCACTCGCCAAATCAGAAGGTGCCACCATCCACTGCGGCGAGGGAGTTGACCAGCTGGACCTCCCCGAGCGCAACAAGTCCGGCTACTTCATGCCCGCCACGGTTATCTCAGGAGTGTCCGACAGCTCGCGGGTCATGCAAGAGGAGATCTTTGGCCCCGTCACCTGCGTCAGCCCCTTCGACACAGAGGATGAGGCGGTCGCCAGGGGAAACGGCGTGCGTTACGGCCTGTCAGCCACCGTGTGGTCCCGGGATGTGGGGAGGGTTCACCGGGTGGCTCAGCGGTTGCAGGCGGGAGTGCTGTGGACCAATTGCTGGCTGATTAGAGATCTCAATCTGCCATTTGGAGGAATGAAGAACTCCGGCGTGGGCAGGGAGGGCGGGAAGGATTCCTATCACTTCTTCACGGAGGTGAAGAGCATCACGATCAAACACTGAGGGGAGGAGGTCTGGTGAAACCTGCAGGGCGCAGTGTTTGCAAATATCTAATATTTGTCACGAGATTTGGCAAACATCAGCGTTAAATCTCACTTCTTGTTCTCGTTGACTGTTTGAATTAAGTCACGTCAGTAAAATCCCATGAATATAAACTAACAGGAAGCCAACGTTAACGTTTAATAAAATGGAAATATACAACAAAAAATAATTTTGTTTCTTCATTGATATCTTACCTACTCTAGATAGATACAGTAGCTAATTCCAGCAATAAGCCATAAAGACACTGGGAACGCTCTCGATCGGTGCACTGCTGGAACGTCATCAGTTGGCTCCACTAAAACAAAGACCGTGTCTCTATGAAGTTACTGTAACACCACAGATCAGCTTTTAAATTGAAGCTTATATGTATATGTTTATGATGTTTATATGTTTATATATATATTAGATGGCGCCTATTGTCACGGCTTGCTATCTAACCCCTCTCCTGAACTTTTTACTGCTGTTCATGTTCTGCCTTTTTTTCATCGACGATGCATCCTCGCTTCTGGTCTACGATCGCTCAACTCTTCTAAGTCTCCAAGACTCGCTGATCAACACACCGACTACTGGCAAATATGGACATTTCAAGCCTCCTCCACCTCCACCTTTCTTGGCGTCTGTTCCAGCGTACCTACAACGCGACCACGTTGCCACGCAACAAGCGACGCAGAAGACGCGGAACGAGGGCAGGCGTGCTGGTGAGATTTAAAAAGTATCTCTCGTCTCACAACACGGCGACGGCTGACTTACCTCCTGAATTCAGCGTCTTTGATGTCCGTCGTTCCTTCGCTTGTCGCCATAGATGCCTTGTTGCTGTCAATCATGACGTCAGCGATCAGTATCCATCTTGTTCTCCCGTAAGGACAAAGAAGCGAGGCTGCGTTAAACAGAACCTCCGCCCGCTCGCTCGAGCTGAGAGTGACGTAACTGGCTGTGTTCCAGTACGTGCAGCGCTGTTTAACGCCAGATCGATCACTAATAAAACTTTTATATTAAGTGATTTGATCTCAACTCATCGTCTGGATCTGTTTCTGATTACTGAAACCTGGCAGAAAACAGGAGACAACAGCTGCTTCTCTGAACTCCTTCCAAATGGCTACTCCCACCTGAGCGCACCGCGTGGGGCTGGAAGAGGGGGGGGGGCTGGCTGCAGTCTTCAATGAGGCGTTCAAATGCCGTTTGTTGCCTCAGAAAAACTATAACAGCTTTGAAATAATGGTTTTTGTGCTGGAATCTCCTAAACCTCTGCTATGTGGCCTCTTTTATCGGCCTCCACAATACAATAAAGAATTTCTCAGTGAGTTTTCAGAACTACTGGCTGACCTGCTGCCAAAATTTGACTCGCTGCTCTTTTGTGGAGATTTCAACGTGCACACCTGTTGCTCAAGTAATCAACTTGGATATGAGTTTCAGGACCTTCTGGACTCTTTTAACCTGTCGCAGTCTGTCTCGGGGGCCACCCACAGCCAGGGTCATACACTGGACCTAATTATCTCCCACGGCCTTCACATATCTGCTGTGGAGATCCTGGACACCTGTATTTCGGACCACTTTCCCATATTATTTGAATTTTCCACCCCTCTTGCATCGAAAGCTGTTCTCCCAGCACATCTCTGCCGCTCCATCACCCCATCCTCCCAAAGTCAGTTCACTGATGCCTTCAAGAGCACTGACTTATGCTTTGCTGTCAGCCCGGACCCGGATCCTGAGGACTTCATCACCTCCTTCCATCACACCTGCACAACCATCATGGACTCCATCGCTCCTCTCAAACAGGCATCTTCAAAAAACAGACCATCACCATGGCTCAACGAAACGACGCGGGCTCTTCGACAACGTTGCAGAAAAGCAGAGCGAAAATGGAGGTGCGACCGGCTTCATGTATCTCAGGGAATACTGAGAGACTGTCTCTGTGATTATCAAAATGCTGTGAAGCAGGCCAAATCACAGTACCTCTCCAATTTAATCTCCACCAGCTGCAACCGGCCGAGGACGCTATTCAACACACTCCAGTCTGTTATCAATCCATCTGTCAATGTTCTGAAAACTGCCACTCAGTCTACCTGTGACGACTTTCAGAGCTATTTTGTCAACAAAATAGACTATCAGGCAGAACATTGTCAGTCCATCCAACACCATCCAGTCATGTGCGTCTGCAATAACCACAGCTGTTTTTGACCAATTTGACCTGGTCTCACTGCCTAACCTCACCAAGGTGGTTCAGCAGATGAAACCAACTAACTGTTCTCTGGACATCATTCCCTCTAAAATGTTCAAACAATCCTTTGATGTAATTGGTCCTTGTGTTTTGTCATTTATTAACAGCTGTCTATCTTCAGGTTTTGTGCCATCTGCTTTCAAACACGCTGTGGTCAGGCCTCTTCTCAAAAAACCAGGCCTAGATCCTACAGCTCTCTCTAATTTCAGACCAGTTTCCCATCTGTCATTTCTATCAAAGGTCCTAGAAAAGATTGTTTTTATTCAACTTCAATCTTTTCTAGAGCTCAACAACCTGTTTGAAAAATTTCAGTCAGGTTTTCGAGCTCGTCACAGTACTGAATCTGCACTGCT
>JBBPBX010056888.1:9467-22608 GCA_038048925.1 Garcialebias charrua | reverse complement strand
GTATCGGCAAGTACTTCAATGTAAGTACTTGCACTTGTACTCGGTTTTCAAAAATCTGGTATCGGTGCATCCCTAGTCCTAACCGTTGCTTCCTGATCATTGTACAATGTAAAGTGATTTTATTAGCTGTATGATGTGTTCAGAGATGTCCATTTGTTTCAAACACTTCCATAGCTTTTCATGTTCGACGGAGTCGAAAGCTTTGCTGTAGTCAATGAAGCACATATAGACGTCCTTTTGATATTCCCGGGTCTTCTCCATGATCCAACGCAGATTCGCGATTTGATCTCTAGTGCCACGTCCCTTGCGAAAGCCAGCTTGGACTTCCGGCAGTTCCCGTTCGACAATTGTTGCGATGCGTGTCTGTATGATCTTCAGAAGGATTTTACTTGCGTGAGATATGAGGGCTATAGTACGATGGTTGGAACATTCCTGGATATCGCCTTTTTTAGGAAGAGTGACAAAAACTGATCTTTTCCAGTCCTTGGGCCATGATTTGGTGGACCAGATTTTTTGACATAGGTCGGTTAAAATCTTGGTCGGCACTGCTTTTAGTAGTTCGGCTGGTAGATGGTCGATTCCTGAGGCCTTCCCGTCTGGTAGTTGTTTCAAGGCCCACTCGACTTCTTCCTCAAGAATGCATGGTTCTTGTTCGGCCTGACATGCCTGTTCCAATGGTCCCATTTGATGGCCTGAATACAGCTCTTCTGTATATTCCCGCCATCTTCGCTTGATTTGATCTTCGTCTTGTAATAATTTACCATCGTAGTCCTTGATGGCCGCTGCTTTGCGTGCTGCAAACGGTGCCCTGGTCTGCTTTACATATGTGAATAGAGTTCGTGTATGACCTTTCTTGTTTGCTTCTTCCAGCTTGGCGCATTGATTGTTCCAGTAACGTTCTTTGTCTTCTCTGGCTTTTCTCTGAAATACCGGATTTAGCCGTCTGAATTCTGTGTTGTTGCCAGCAGCTTTGGCTTCTCTGCGCTTGTTAGCGATTTTGATCGATTCATCCGATAGCCATTGAGGTCGTCTTCCTGGTTTTATCAATGGGATTATTTGCTTTCCTGTATTTTGCGTGATGGCTTTAACTTCCTCCCAAAGTTCGTCTGGGTCTTTTCCAATTGTGCTGAGCACTTCAAATCTGTTCTTGATTTCAACGGCATAAAGTGGAGGGATGTTGCCTGTGTCGAAGCGACGTATTGCTGCCGGCCGTTTGATGTTTTTGAAACGGAGTTTGATTTTTGCAACAAGGAGTTGGTGATCAGAGCCACAGTCTGCTCCAGGAGATGTTTTCACAGCCAAAACTGAGCTTTTCCATCGCTGTTGGCACAAGAAGTAATCGATTTGATTTCGATGCACGCCATTTGGGGTTGTCCATGTGTATAAATGATGCATTGGTTGTTTGAACCATGTGTTCATGATTAATAGGCAATTTTCTGTACAGCATTGAACCAGGCGGTCGCCTGCGTCATTCCGCTCGCCCAAGCCGAATTTCCCAACGAATGGTAGGTCTTCTCTGGAACAGACTTTTGCATTAAAGTCACCGGTTATGAAAATGACATCCTTGGCGGGGGTCTGTTCTATTGCTTGTTGGAGATCAAAGAAGAAGTTCTCAATACCCTCTTCCGCCGCATCGGTTGTGGGGGCATAGGTTTGTAAAACTGTGATTGAGCGAGGTTTCCCATTGATGCGTATGGCTATGATCCTATCGTTGATTGCATTGAAACCTTGAATGGCTTTGGTGACTGCCTTGGCTGCGATGAAAGCTACTCCATTCCGCTTGATTGTATCATTGCCGGAATAGAAAACAGTGTAATCATCGCTGTTGAAATAGCCATTTCCTGTCCAGTGAAGTTCGCTGATGCCCAAAAGGTCGATATTGAGCCGTTGCATTTCATTTTTTATGATTTCCAGTTTGCCCGTGTTCATGCCACGGACGTTCCATGTTCCAAATTTGTGGATTCTTGATAAGCGCAGACGAGTCCTTTCGCTTGAGGCTACATCAGCAGACAAGAGTCCTAATGGATTTGTCCTGCCCGCGTCATTAATGCCTGAGCTACTCGAACTACGGCCTTGCTCTTCCCTGGTAGCTATATGAGTACCTTCTGGCCCAAGGGTCCTGCCATCCGACACTATTTGTGAAAGCGTTTTGTTGTGATCCATAAAGTATTTCGGCAAGATAGTGGAGTAGTTTGCCATTGCTTTCTCCACCCCTCCCCATTTATCCGGGCTTGGGACCGGCGTGCAGCTGTTTCCAGTTACACGGCTGTTTTTTTTAATGTATGTAGCATGTATGTATGTAGCATGTATGTATGTATCATGTATGTATGTATCATGTATGTATAATGTATGTATGTATCATGTATGTATGTAATATGTATGTAGTATTTATGTATCATGTATGTATGTAGCATGTATGTAGCATGTGTGTATGTAACATGTATGTAGCATGTATGTATGTATGTAATATGTATGTAGCATGTATGTATGTATGTATGTATGTAGTATGTATGTAACATGTATGTAGTAAGTGTGTATGTAGCATGTGTGCATGTATGTAGCATGTATGTATATAGCCTGTATGTATGTAGCATGTATGTATATAACCTGTATGTATCTAGCATGTATGTATGTAGCCTGTATGTATGTAGCATTTATGCATGTAGCCTGTGTGTATGTATATAGCATGTATGTATGTAGCATGTATGTAACATGTATGTATGTAGTATGTATGTAACATGTGTGTATGTCACACTCACATAGCCTGTATGTATGTAGCATGTATGTAGTATGTGTGTATGTAGCATGTGTGTGTATGTATGTAACATGTATGTAGCATGTATGTATGTATGTAGTATTTATGTATCGTGTATGTATGTATGTATGTATGTATGTATGTAGCATGTATGTATGTTTGTAACATGTGTGCATATATGTAGCATGTATGTATGTAATATGTATGTATGTAATATGTATGTATGTATGTATGTAGCATGTGTGTTTGTAGCATGTATGTATGTAGCATGTATGTATGTAGCATATATGTATGTATGTAATATGTATGTATGTGATATGTATATATGTAGTATGTATGTATGTATGTAGCATGTATGTAGGGTGTATGTAGCATGTATGTAATGTGTATGTAGCATGTGTGTATGTATGTAGCATGTATGTATATAGCATGTATGTATGTAACATGTATGTAGCATGTATGCATGTATGTAGTATGTATGTAGCATGCGTGTATGTCACACTCACATAGCCTGTATGTATGTAGCATGTATGTAGTATGTGTGTATGTAGCATGTGTGTGTGTGTGTATGTATGTAGCATGTATGTATGTAGCATGTATGTATGTAATATGTATGTATGTAGTATGTATGTAGCATGCATGTAATGTGTATGTAGCTTGTATGTATGTATGTAGCATGTATGTATATAGCCTGTATGTATGTATGTATGTATGTATGTACCGTATTCTCCGGCGTATAAGTCGCACCTTTTTGCCTACATTTCTAAGCCCTGCGACTTATAGGCCGGTGCGACTTATACGTCGATTTTTCCAATATTTTGGTCATAATTTGACTTTGGTCAAAAACTCCAAAAATGGTGCAGTACCAGTTTCGGCCGCTATGGGCGCTAAGAAACCCTTTACAGTACCTACACTGTTGACATCTGCCTGGTCCAAAAATGGTGCAGTGACACAGAAGATGAAGACTTCAATGGTTTTGAATAAATAAATAAAAACCATAAAATAAATACAGTATCTGTTTCTGTCATCATTTTAAACTGAGACACGTTTTTTACTGTAATGTCAGCTAATAAAAATATATTTTATGTGTTTATCTTTAAAGATAAATGATGAAAGACACAAAATATACAAAAATTATGTTCATTTATTAATGAAAAGTTCAACTAAGACACATCAAACAAAATACTGTAGTTTTTATGTGATAATCTTGTCAAAAGTCCTTCCAAACAATTTGGCAGCCAGTCCAAAATAATGTTCATTTATTAATGAAAAGTTCAACTAAGACACATCAAACAAAATACTGTAGTTTTTATGTGATAATCTTGTCAAAAGTCCTTCCAAACAATTTGGCAGCCAGTCCATTTTGGGCAAAACACCAGTTCACGTGAGGTGCGACCTATAGGCCGGTGCGACTTATAGGCCGATGCGACTTATACGTTGATTTTTCCATTTAATTGGGCATAATTAGGTTGGTGCGACTTATACTCCGGTGCGACTTATACGCCGACGAATTCGGTATGTATGTATGTAGCATGTATGTATATAACCTGTATGTATATAGCATGTATGTAGCATGTATGTATATAGCATGTATGTATGCAGCATGTATGTATATAGCCTGTATGTATGTATGTAGCATGTATGGATATAGCCTGTATGTATGTAGCATAGGGTTGGGCATCGAGAATCGAGAATCGTTCAGAACCGGGACTAACTGTCCGGTTCTCCCGGAATCGTTCAAAATATTAATTTTCGATTCATATTTTCGATGCCTACCGCCGACCGGAAGTAGCCGCCAACGACGAAGAAGAAATTGCCGCCGAAAACCAACGAAGAAGACTCCACCGGAAGTAGGCGCCAAAAACCAACGAAGAAGAGTTTGCGGGAGGTGTGTGTGTGAGCAGAGCGAGCGAAGATGGACAACGTGCGAAGGCGATCGAAAGTATGGCTCAATTTTAGTAAGAAGAATGACCAGTCGGCTCAATGCAATACTTGCAGGAAGCTTATATCGTGCAAAGGAGGGTGTACGACCAATATGATTAAACACCTCCGGCTTCACGGTGTAGAACTAGCACCGTGTCCCGTCTTCGACGTGCTGCTTCGGCCTCCCTCCGGCTCCAACATGCAGCCCATCAACCCGCTGCAGTCAGAATCTGGTAAGTAAAATTATAAACTACGTCTTATAACACTAAGGCAGCCATTAAGGCAGGTAAACGCAAATGCTATGCTAACGTTAGCTCACGTATTTTTCCATAGACAAAGAACCGGAAATGGCTAGCCAAGCAGTCGACCCCCCTGCAGAACAGCCGCGTGTTACTCCGTTCACTGTAGCTTCCAGAGGAAAGATGTCGGTTCAACAAACTGAAGAGTGCCACAGAAAAGTTACGGCGTATATAGTGAAAAAGATGCACCCATTTTCTGATGTGGAGTCACCAGAATTTAGGTTTGTTACCCACAACAAATAACAATATAACTAAACTAATCAACAGTCCACTCTAAGCTAACGTTACAGTATCATGTTTGTTTATATGTTTGCAGGGACATGATGAAAAGCACAAATCCAAAATATACACCACCCACCAGGGATTACTTGTCTAATAAACTAATCCCTTCATGGTATCAAATTGAGAAAGCTAATGTAATCGCAGAGCTCAGTGATGTCTGCTCTGTTGCTCTCACATGTGATGGCTGGAGTAGCATCACACAGGACCATTACCTCACTGTTACAGCACACTACACAGTGGAGGGCAAACTGCAGCAAAAAGTACTAAAAACTAAAGCTGTATACAAAGCTCAGACTGGATGTGTTGTGGCAGAAGAAATCACTGCCATTCTGACAGAGTTTGGCATTTCACACAAAATTGTGGCGATCACTGTTGACAATGCTGCCAATATGGATGTGGCCATTAAACACCTCAAATTTGTTAAATTAGGATGCTTTGCCCACACACTCAACCTAGCAGCACAAAGTCTGTACTCCCTAAATTCAGTGAGTCAGTGGGTGGCCAAGGTCCGGACCATCGTCGTGTGGATGAAAAGGTGCTCGATGGCAAAGGTGGTTCTCCGGGAGAAGCAAGAACTTTTAAGTAAGAAACACAAAGTATTTGATTACTTCTTTTAAATAATACCTCCTAGGTTGAAAAATATCTGCTAAATTACTGTAAACTACTATTCTTGTTTCTTTCAGAGCTGCCCCAACACTCACTCATTCTAGATGTGAGAACACGCTGGAATTCGCTGTATTTAATGCTGGAGAGGTTCATAGAGCAGTACCCTGCAATTCAAGCAGCCAGCTTGGATCTTCGGCTGAGAAAGAACATGGAAAGAGACAGGTAAAAAGATGAGATGGATATGAATTTAATTTGTTAGGGATTTTGAGGAAGGAAAAAAAAACTTTCTAACACTAGTCTGTGTTCACTGTTTTTTTTCTTTCTTCATACAGGCTTGCTCGGCTGAATCAGGAGGATTTTCATAAGGCAGAAGACTTCATCAATCTGATGAAAGTTCTCTACACGTCCACCCTCTGCGTGTCTTCAGAAAAGAGCGCCACGTGCGGTCAGATACTGCCCATTCTCCAAAAGCTTGAGGCACATCTGACGGTGAAAGAAGGAGACACAGTGTTTGTATCCAACCTTAAAAAACAGGTTTGGGCAAACCTATCCAAGCGCTACCAGGTAAGTGACTGAGGTAGACAGCTAGAAAGAAATGAATGAAGAATAAAAACATCTTTGTTCCTGTGGCTTGATCTAACATTTTAGTAATGTGTTTTGCAGAATGATGAGATCAGACATTTCCTCAAAGTGGCCACTGCGTTGGATCCACGCTTTAAACAAAGGATGGATGACTGTGTCTGGGACCAGGTCCATAAAAAGCTGATGGAGCAGGTGACGTGTTATTCATGCACAAGTGTCCTTTTCAGCTATTAAAATCTGAAATCTAAATGATAGTTATGTTCTTTGTAGTCAACAGAGGAAGACTGTGGAGATAATGGGGCCACTAACACCGAGGAAGTGGAGAACGAGGAGAACGAGGAGGAGAGTGTACCGGTAAGTGTATGATAGCAGAAATTGTATAGTTCTACATTTTTATAATGATCACACACATTTAATGGATGTTTCCCTTTTTAGTGATAATACTTATGATATGAACCTGTTGTTTGTTTAGGAACCGCCCCCCTGCAAACTGCCTAGAAAGACGCCACTGGAGGAGCTCTTTGCAGAGGAAGAGGCACAGAAAGTGGTGTCACAGCAGAGCTCCATGTCCATTCAGGCGCAAGTGGAGAAGGAGCTGCAGACGTACCGAAAAATTCCACAGGCCAGTATGTCTGAGGATCCTGCTGCATGGTGGTGGTACCAAAGAAAGACTTACCCGCTGCTGTCAGGTCTTGCACGTTCATATTTGTGCGTACAGGCTTCATCCACTCCCAGTGAACGTGTGTTCTCCACTGCAGGAGACACAATCTGTCCAGAACGCTCTCGCATACTGCCTGAGAAGGCAGACATGATAGTTTTTCTAAACAAGAACTGTTTCTAATTTTGTACTGTGCTGCTAATCTGGATTGGAGCTCAGGTAACATGTTTACATAGCTGGCTGCAGCATCACATGCTACACATGTGAAAATGTTTTTATTTTTTATTTGCACAAGTTTAGCCCATGAAGGGGAGCTCAGGAACATGTTTACATAGCTGGCTGCAGCATCACATGCTACACATGTGAAAATGTTTTTATTTTTTATTTGCACAAGTTTAGCCCATGAAGGGGAGCTCAGGAACATGTTTACATACCTGGCTGCAGCATCACATGCTACACATGTGAATATGTTTTTATTTTTTGTTATTTGCCCAAGTTTAGCCCATGAAGGGGAGCTCAGGTAACATGTTTACATACCTGGCTGCAGCATCACATGCTACACATGTGAAAATGTTTTTATTTTTTGTTATTTGCACAAGTTTAGCCCATGAAGGGGAGCTCAGGAACATGTTTACATAGCTGGCTGCAGCATCACATGCTACACATGTGAATATGTTTTTATTTTTTGTTATTTGCCCAAGTTTAGCCCATGAAGGGGAGCTCAGGTAACATGTTTACATACCTGGCTGCAGCATCACATGCTACACATGTGAAAATGTTTTTATTTTTTGTTATTTGCACAAGTTTAGCCCATGAAGGGGAGCTCAGGATTCAGGAACATGTTTACATAGCTGGCTGCAGCATCACATGCTACACATGTGAAAATGTTTTTATTTTTTATTTGCACAAGTTTAGCCCATGAAGGGGAGCTCAGGAACATGTTTACATAGCTGGCTGCAGCATCACATGCTACACATGTGAAAATGATTTTATTTTTTATTTGCACAAGTTTAGCCCATGAAGGGGAGCTCAGGAACATGTTTACATAGCTGGCTGCAGCATCGCATGCTACACATGTGAATATGTTTTTATTTTTTGTTATTTGCACAAGGTTAGCCCATGAAGGGGAGCTCAGGAACATGTTTACATAGCTGGCTGCAGCATCACATGCTACACATGTGAAAATGTTTTTATTTTTTATTTGCACAAGTTTAGCCCATGAAGGGGAGCTCAGGAACATGTTTACATAGCTGGCTGCAGCATCACATGCTACACATGTGAAAATGCTTTAATGTTGTTGTTTTTTAAATGTTTTTCAGAAATAAAGCTCTCGTTTGAAAGTGTACTACTGTACTGTGAAAAAATTCATACAATTTACGGTATATTAAAGTTCATAAGTTTGATATTTATATACTGGTTGAAAATAGTCCTGAGAAATTCATAGTAAAGTAAGTAAAAAGGTCATAGAATTAAAATTCAAATAGAAGTTCAAATTATTTCATCCAGTAAAAAATCTGGCTGTACAGTCATTTAAAAAAATTTTTTTTTTTTTCATTACCCCGCCCCTTAAAAGAATCGGAATCGGGAATCGATCGGAATCGGAATCGAAACGAAGAATCGGAATCGGAACCGGAATCGCTCAAATTCAAACGATGCCCAACCCTAATGTAGCATGTATGTATGTAGCCTGTGTGTATGTATGTAGCATGTATGTATATATGTAGTATGTATGTATGTAGCATGTGTGTATGTCACACTCACATAGCCTGTATGTATGTATGTAGCATCTATGTAGTATGTGTGTATGTAGCATGTGTGTATATGTATGTAGCATGTATGTATGTAGTATTTATGTATCATGTATGTATGTATGTAGCATGTATGTAGCAGTTATGCATGTAGCAGTTATGTATGTAGCATGTATGTAGTATGTATACAAAGTGATCATATCAACAAACCTCATTGTCAGCAAAGGGTTTAGGCTTCAGGGCGGACACATGAACCTCTTCATAACCTTTGCGCTGCTTACAAAAAGAGCCATCTGGGAGCTGGCAACGTTTGTTGGCCATGAAATGGCTACCCTGAGTGAAGGTCAAGTCTTCAAGGTCCAGAAGCTGTCGAGGCACCACTGGCTGTAGGAGAACACAACAGCTTTAATAGTCTGGCACATTTCCATCAAGCATATGGCTCAATAGAAAATGTGACAGTATTTACCTATCCATGGCCAATGTCCATTGCTTCCAAGTCATCAACGCAAGACTTCCTCACCCTCTCCCTGCGAGATCCCTCTTCGTAGAAAACAAAACTGAGCTGTGATGGTCCACACAGACAAATGGTTTTATGGCATAACTTCACAAACAGGAAGTCTTACCGGAATGATGTCCTCCTTCTCTGTCTCCTGAAGCTGGTAGAGGATATTTGACAGGTCCTGATCCGACTCCATTTTCCCTATGATACGTTCCTTTTCTGCTTCACTCGGAGCGCTCGCCAGCATGGTACAATACTGAACTGTGTGTGAAAAGACACAAACAATTTCAAAATAAAAATAATACGGCAGAACGTTGTGACACAGTGTCATCCAGCTAGACTTGACTTACTCATGCGACGGTGCTGACAGAGGATTTTAATGAAATCGAATGTGTTGAAGCCCAACAACAGCACCAGCTGGTTCTCACATACTCTGTCATCACTGGCAGTCTGTAAAACAAGAGAAAAGGGGTGTCCAAAAGATCTGTGTGTGTGTGTGTGTGGGGGGGGGGTGCACGAGTCAACTATTAACAAATGTCAACAGACAGACAAACCTTGAGGATTTCTACGACTTCATCAGCTTTCTTTTGAGAGACAATGGCATCGTCAGAAACGACTGAGCTGACGCTGGAGCCAAAAGGCATCGATGTCTCTAGGATGTAAATAGGTTTTCTTCACAGTCATCACATCACCTGTTTCTCAGAGCTACAAAAACAGGAATTAATTAACAATTTGCAAAAATTTCTGAATAAAAAGGCTTAAGTACACTCAGTCACACACTTACACCCTCACTCACTCACTCACTCACTCACTCACTCACTCACTCACTCACTCACTCACTCACTCACTCACTCACTCACTCACTCACTCACTCACTCACTCACTCACTCACACACCCTCACTCACTCATTCAGTCACACAGTTACTCACTCACACACTACTGTAATTATAACCACAGGTAGATTTGATAATTAGTCGTCACTAGGCATGTAACGGTACAAGTTGGTGTACCGAACCGTTTCGGTACAGCTCGTTAGGTTCGGTCCACCTACGTACAGTTTCGGTAATTTTTTCACTCATTGAACGTTATTAACGGGGGAATATATGCACCACGGAACTAAATTTCCTGGGTGCGTTTCAGCACGGAGCTATTATCGCGCAGCACGCGCAGCATTTAGCCGTTAGCATGTCGTGTACTGTCTCCTGTTTGGGAACGTAATGGCTTTCTTGACGAGCGCACATCCAAAGCTGTGTGGACGTGTTTTCACAAGACTGGATCTGCAGCAACACGTCTAACGTGAACGCGCTGGAAACGACGTGACCCGAACGTGAACGAAGAAAAGCCCTCAGCTTGTTACAAACTGCGCTACAACAGCTGCATTAAAACTACTTCATCAGGTGATTCAGATCGGTCCAGAGTAATAACACAAACTGTAGGAGTTTTTAAATCTCTGAATCTAAGTCTGAATGTTGTTTATGTGCAGGCTTTGAAGTTACTGATCCTCGCTATGAGACATTCATCATGTCAACACTTAAGTCAAAAAGTTCAGCTCTTTATGAAAAAACTAAAACTGATGTTGTCAACAACAAGTCCTGGAGCTAATTTAAGCCCTGCCCTGATGATGAGTGAGATATTCAACCGTTCAAGAGGTATTGTTCTTTTATTATAATTATTTAGGGCTGGATGATATGGCCAAAATTTTTATCACGATATAGTTCTTAATTTCGGTCGATAACGATATAATTCGATATCGATATAAACAATATAAAAGTCTAAAATAAACTATAAACTATACAAATAAATTAATGTTCACCTTGTATTTGTATTTAGCCTCCAAAAAGATAGAAATCACCATCAAATAAACATAAAATTCTAAACCCAATAATTCTCAGTCGGGTCATCTGGACACTTTCTTTTTTATAGACACGTTTCATCCTCCATCCAGTTTCTATAAAAAAGAAACTGTCCAGATGACCTGAATGAGAATTATTGGATTTGGTACCTGGATTATTGAGCATGAACTTTCTTGCCATAAAATTCTCAACTGTGTCAATATTAATAGTTTTAACTTTAAACAACTTTAAAATTTACAGCATTGACATTCATAGTTAATTAAATAAAACTTTTGGGTGTCGTTATTGATGAGAAGCTGACATGGAAATCTCATGGAAATTACTTAAGAATAAAAATAACAAAATCAATTGCATTACTGTATAAAGTAAAATAGTTTTTGAATGACAAAGTTTTGAATATATTGAATAATGTAATGATTGTTCCATATTTAATCTGTTGTATTGAAGTTTGGGGAAAAGCATGCAAAACTATTACAAACCCTGTTTTTATTTTACAAAAAAGAGCTATAAGAATTATTAGTAGGAAGTGCTATGGTCACCCAACAAATATATTATTTCATCAATTGAAATTATTAAAATGTTATAATTTGGTTGAACATAGTATTTTACAAGTCATGTATGAAACTAAAAAAAATATTACCCCCAAATAAAATGTGTTAAAAAAGTTATTAAACCCTGAAGAGAATGTAAATGTTTGTAAAATCTTAATTTAGAACTTGTGTGAAGGAGCTGAGTTGTAAATCAGGAAACAGGATTGTGTTGACTTGATATCACCATAAACATTTCTGAAACTATTTACTGTATATGTTTAAGATGATTAAAGGGGACCACATATTCAAAATTCACTTTTTAAAGACCGTGTAAAGTGAATTTCAACATTTTCTTCAATAAACATTATAAATGTCATAATTGTAATCTTGTAAATGAGTAAAAAGTCTCAAAATTGTAGCTCAATTAATTTTGGAGTTATAGAGCAAACTGTGTATAAACATATTTCTATTTCAGGATTTTTTAGGCGTGTTTTAAACGGGACCGCGTTTCGTCACGCGGTCCTCATTAGTATAGCCCCACCCCCTGCAGCTCCAGCCGTATAAATTCGCCTCGGTGGAGCCGTTCACTCGCGAATCGCAGATAGCATCAGATAGCAATAGCATAGATATTTTGTTCATTGTTAGCTAGCTAATCAATTATGCCTCGTTCGTGCATCTTCCCTGGATGTCGTAATGGTCAGGGCACCCGTACAAATCATAACATGTTTTTATACTGCGTCGTTTTATGCTGAGTATCTGTAATGCCTGGTTAGGACAATGGTTAGAGCGCTTGCCTTCCGTCCCAAAGCCCACGGGTTCAAATCCCGCATGGTGCAACTCTTTTTTTTTTTTTTTTTTTAATTCATTCCAGATTAAAAACACACAAGAAAACTATTTACAAAAACAGCGTAACTCTTGGAAAAAGTAGCTGCTGTTACAGACAGAACTCGGATAAAAACAGAGCAGGTTTACTGGCTCTGCTGTCTGCCTCTCCACTGTGGGACACGAGCAGGACGAGCGCAGCTGCCTGAAACCACGCCCACGCACTGACACGCCCCTAGCGTTCCAGACCAAGGCAAAATCATGTTTTTTCATGATTTTTGAGACTTAATTTTATAAGGTAAACAATGTTTTTAATCAGTCAGATTTAAATGGGTGATTAATAACACATATTTATGCCATGTGACCAAAGGTGGGTAGAGTATTCAAAATTTTTACTCAAGTAAAAGTATTGTTACTTGAACCAAATATTACTCAAGTAAAAGTAGTGAGTAGGCATCCAAAAATTTACTTGAGTAAAAGTAAAAAAGTACTTTGATTATAACCTACTCAAGTACCCAGACAGCATTTACATTTGGGCCGGATCCGTTTACAAGTCGCCAGATCCGCATAACAGTCAGATGCG
>JBBPBX010056887.1:0-14746 GCA_038048925.1 Garcialebias charrua | reverse complement strand
TATATATATATATATGTATGTATATACTGTATGTATAAAGAACATTTTTTTTCTTCTAAAAATCAAAAGAAGAAAAAAGCAGAGCAGCTTTAAAATGATTTGTTGCCCAGAATGCTTATGTTTTCAGCAAATGAGAGAATCAACTGTAAAAATGCAGGTGTGTGGAAACAAGTCTGTATTATTTGGGCATTTTAAAGCCAGATGAAAACAATTACTGTTGACTGAATTGGTTCTCAGAGGCCTAAAGCGTCACTCTGGGACCATGTTAGACAGGGCAGTGTCTGATTAAGAGATTAACAGTCTCATTATGTCCATGCTGTGGCACAAAGGAAGGTCACATATACTGTCAAAGTCAAAGTCAACTTTATTGTCAGAACTGCAATATGTACAGGACATACACAGGATTGAAATTGCATTTCTCTCAGTCCCTCGGTGCAACAGTAACCATTTAAACACTAAAACACTGAAACATTTAATAAACATAAGCATAAAATAGTAAAAGTGTAACACTGTCCTGAGTTTTTGCATAGTAGTATAAAAAGTATAAAAAGTATATCTATAAAATAAACTGAAGGTTCTAGCATTGACATTTGCAAAGAGTGGCAAAGCAGCATATGAGTTAATGTACACAGTATATGTATGAGGTAGTTGATGTTGGTATAGAGGCAAAGTGGCATATGCAGTGAGGCACATAAGGCACATTGGGCATCCTTAAATAAGGCTAGTCAGAGAATACTGTATATGTATCAGCAGTAGTGTAGATATAAAAGTAGTGTAAATGTAAACAGTAGTAATAAATGTAAACAGTGAATGTAAACAGTAGTATGACTATAGGCAGTAATGTAATACAAACATTAGTGCAAATATGAGAAGTAGTGCAAACTGAATGAGCACATGACCGAGAGTTTAGTGAATAACCCGTTTGATGACACAGAGTCCAGTGTTAAAATCTTTGTGTTGTGTGGTAATGTGTGAGAAAGTTTTTTGTGTTAAGGCAGTTCAAATGGGAGGGGAGGCAGAGCAGGCAGAGTGTTTAGCATCCTGACTGCCTGATGAACAGAGCTGTCTCTCAGTCTGCTGGTTCGAGCCTGGAGACTCCTCAGTCTCCTCCCTGATGGCAGCAGTCTGAAGCAGCTGTGTAGTGGGTGTGTGGGATCACCTGCCATGCAGTGGGCTTTCCGAGTGAGGCGGTTGCTGTGTAAGTCCTGCAGTGAGGGGAAGGAGGTGCCGACGATCTTCTCAGCTGCTCTCACGATGCGCTGGAGGCTCTTGCGGCAGGATGCAGTACATGCACCAAACCACACAGTGATGCAGCTGGTCAGGACACTTTCTATGGCACCTCTGTAGAAGGTGCACGGATGGGGGTTGATTGTATTTACTGTATTTACAATGAACAGCTCCTAATATAGCTCAAAATAACAACATAAATGCCATATTTTTACAATGTTTATCAAAGTCCAAAGTTCCAGTATAAATAGTAATGTTCACATTATTTTTGAATATTATTTCATCTATAGTACATTAAATGTGCAGACTGCATCTTAGCAATTTCAAACATTACATTTACAGGTTACAGATCATAGTTCAGTTCATCGCTTGCACAAACCATATGTCTGTAGATGACAATGCAATGTTTGCACCTTCCAAAGCCTTAATTGCAGCATTATTCCATGGAGCTTTATTGTTGCTTCTCCCTCACCCTAAAGTTCCTTCTTGTCTTGCAGGCTCATCTCATTTGGTTAATTGGTCCTTCCTCAACTCCTCTTTTCTTCGTCCTCCTGCCAGTTGCCTGGAAATGGATCCTAGCTCAAACAGCTGTACGCCACAACAAAACAACGGTTTGATGATGCAGTTGTGTCACCTGTCATAATTAATTGCCATTGGATTAAAAATATGTCTCTGAGGCGAGAACATCTGAGTTTGATAAATTCCCATCACGCTTTCTACCCCTCCTGTTTTCTGTCCTCGTCTCCTCTGTTTGCAACTCTGGTGGGAGGAACTAAGATGCAAGAAGGAGAGTCAAAGACCGGAATCAAGAAAGTGCTGTTTGGAAAATGAGATAAAAGGGATTTTTACTTCCCATGGGGACTTTATTTGAGTGAAATATAAATACAAATCAGATAAGCATACTAAAAGGAAATCAAATCAACTTAAAGTAGATCAAGCATGCTACTTTTTAAATTCCTTCTTTTTTATGCTATATCATACTTGATGAGACCAGAAAATGCACTGATGGTCTTATAGGATCCGTTCGGTCAATAACTTTTTTGGTTTTGTGATCCTTTTAGGCAGTTGAATCTCCACTGTGTTAAATTTCTGTCGCAATAATCACTCAGTATTTGCTGTATTGTGTGAAATCTGTTTGGATTTAGGCTACAAAATCACACTCACCACTGAAAGACTGATTCATGTTTACATTTCTAAAATGTAACTGTCGAAAAATATAATGTAAGCTACAGCTCAGGGTATTTGCAGTACAGAATATGTTTCAAAAGGTAAAGAAAGCATCTGCACATTAAAACTCGATTATCCTCGGCTCCTGCAGGCTCTTTCTGCTCCACTTTTTGAACGGACATGTTCTTAAAGACTGAAAAGCACTAAAATCTTCAGGAGTGGGTAGGGGTTTTCTATTTTTCCCCTTTTTGTTTTTAAGCATTCATTTCCTGAATTCCTAAGTTAGCAGGTTGGAATAAAAAAAAAGTGTTTGATTCATTTAATTCCTTCTTATTTACTGTTTTGCCTTCAGCTCAGCCTGAAGCGAAAATGTCCCCTATAAGCTTTATGAGGAATAAATACTTCAAGAACTGTAAATGCTTTTGCCAGGGTTTCTATGGCGTTAGGAAGAGGGAGTCCTCATTTTTCTTCCAGCTACTTTATGGTAAATGCAAATACACACTCAGTTTGAATCAGGTCATCAAGTTTGATACATGTTTTGAAAAAATGTATCTGTCTAAAATTTCAAAGCAAGAACAAATGTAACAACAAAACAATGTAACAAAACTGTATCCATCCATTCATCCATTATCTTCCACTTGTTCTGAAGTTGGGTCGCAGGGGGAGCAGCTTGAGCAGGGAGGCCCAGACATCTCGTACCACAGCCACCTCTTTCAGCTCTTCTGGGAGGACTCCAAGGAGTTCCCAGGGCAACCAAGAGACAAAAGCCGTTTTCGCACTGCACAGCCCTCCCCGGCCCAGCTCGTCCCGGGTTGCCCCTGAGCCCAGCCTGGCCCGCCGCCACTCATTTCGCAGTGTGCAGAGAGCCGCCTTGAAGTGAGTGGGGAGTTCTTGTGTGCGCGCTTGGTGTTATTTACGTTCTAAAATAAGCTGATTTGTAATCAGTTATTAACAAAAATTAAACTCAGAAACACTAATATATATATTCAGCTAACACATTTTTTTAGGTGTTTCTGTAGTTATATTTTAATGAAATTCAGCTCGCGCTGAAAGGCGGAAATGCTCTGTATGGGTGCGCGCTTCGTGTTATTTAAACTGGGCCCGGGAGCTCGGCCCGCTTAGAACCTCCGTCGGTCGGGTTCTAAAACTCGGGCTGACGCCGGCCAGAAAAGGCAACTGTGAACAAGACGAACCCGGGTTAGAAGCCGGGTCGGGCCGGGCTGGGCCGGGGAGAGCTGTGCAGTGCAAAAACGGCTAGTTTCTCTGACGTGTCCTGGGTCTTCCCCAGGGTCTCCTCCCAGTTGGACACGCCCGAAGCACCTCCCTAGGGAAGTGATCAGGAAGCATCCTTACCAGATGCCCAAACCACCTCAACTGGCTCCTTTCAATGTGGAGGAGCAGCAGTTCTTCTCCGAGTCTCTCTCGAACAGTATGCTGGTGAAAATTATCAGCCATCCAGAGCATGACCAATCCAAAAAAATGATATAAAACAAAAGCAACTGGACATCTATTCTGAAGCTGAAGGTTCACATGCAGATTAATCTACATGTGAATGTAAGTATGGAGTAAGGCCTCTCATGCAGTTCTATAAAGCTTGGAACTCCACACACTCCAGATATTTTTCAATCGATAAATCCTCCTGGATGGGAAGCGGAATGTCTTCAGCTTCAGAATAGAAGTACAATTGTTATTGTAACCTTGTTTAGATTAACCTATATGAATAACAATTTTTTATAAAATATGCTGTTTTAACTGCAGCATGAAACAGGAATTAAATCTGCCACCTCACAACAGTAATTAAATCTTGTTTTATTATTTGGGAGTCTGTGAGTAACAAAGTGATGTCTTTATGCCTTCACTGGCCATATGCTCAGACCTTTTTAAAGCCTAGACTGATGGGGTCACAAGGTTCCTCGAGCGTAATGTGCACTACATAGTCAGAAAACAGTTGATGGAGGGTTATACCATCTGTCATGCTTTGCTGTACCATCCTGATGGGACAATGTGGTGGGAACGCTTGCTGCCTGTCATTTCCAGGTGAGGTCACTTATCATCAGCACCTTGGTGGACAGGTTTTCCTGGTTATTTTTGGTCTGCTATGTTTTTTCTTCCCCAGAGGCAAGCACGCCCATCCATCCATCTATCTAGGATTGAACCCAGGACCTTCTTGCTGTGAGGCAGCAATGTTAACCACTTAGTCACCATGATGCCCCCAGAGGCCCTCATACTATTTACCATATTAAAGAGGACATTTAGAGAAGATTTCAAGGCATTAAACTTTCACATTGAAAATATAATTGCATTCGGTGAAGGGATTAAACCCAGATGCAGGCAGACACCATGATCTTGAGTAAAATACAACTTTTTGTTTGATTTTATTATTAAATAAATGAAAACAAAAGGCTTACATGCAGCAACTACCGTACTTACAAATCACAGGAGAGCACAAGAGGGAGGACTGAGACATTTGAGATGTGGTCAAGACAATGAACCGCTGCAGGAGTGGTGATCAGATGGTTTAAATCGAATTGAGGGGGTGGGGCTGTGACAGCACCTGGGTGATTAATCATGTAAGCAGGTGTGAGTGGTTAGCTGACGGGACTGAGTCAAAACATAAGGAACAGAGAAATTAAACATAACCCACACAGAGAAATACAACTCAAAGATAAACTCAAGGGACTAAATAAACAACAGAACAAACTGAAAGTTATGCACCATAACTCATGTTCCCTGAAGGAAGGGAACGAGGTGCAACATACTTGCTATGGGAATTGCGCCCCCGCGCGATTACCTGAAGGAATATACTCACGCCTTTACGGCTAGGGCGTCAACGCCGCGCCAGAGGCCCCGCCCTCTGGGTACTTAAGCGGCTGACGCCCCTCCATCTTTCTCCAAAATTGCACTTCACCGAGCTTTCAGCATTGAAAAGGGCCAGATATGTTGCACCTCGTTCCCTTCCTTCAGGGAACATGAGTTATGGTGCATAACTTTCAGTTCCCTTTCAGTCTGGTCTCTCGGTGCAACATACTTGCTATGGGAACGTAATCCATTCACGCCCTTGAAATGCTCAGTAAAATGCATGCTAGAGTGAACGTCTGCCCTTGACCAGCAGGCATCTCAAGGCTACTTTCTACTGTGTGTTAGAAAGGACAGCCTGAGTGACGTCACACGCAGTAACATCCAAACTGTAATGCTTTGCAAAAGTGTTTAATGAGCTCCAGTTTGCAGCAGCGCAGATGTCTGCAACTGGTACACCCTTGAACAATGACCAGGAGGTGGCCAAGCCCCGAGTGGAGTGAGCGTGCACCCCAGAGTGTACCTGTTGACCTTTGCTACTGTATGCCCTTTTAATGGCCTCAGTCACCCAATGTGAAAGGCGTTGTTTTGATAGGGCCTTTCCGGTAGCAGGTGCTGAAAAGCAGACGAACAGTTGATTTATTTTTCTCCATTCGGCTGTTCTCTGAATGTAAGTGCGTAAAGCTCTCATGGGGCAAAGAGCCTTCAGCCTTTCCTGTTCCTGAGTGAGTACAGGAACAGATCAAAGTCTAGACTCCTGTGGTTCAAAGTCAAGACCTTGGGAGTGTATGCGGGATTAGGTCTCAAGGTGACCTTTGATCCGTCAGGGGCGAATCTGGTACACATTGGATGTACAGACAATGCATGGAGGTCACCCACGCATTTTGCCGAGCAAAGTGCCAGGAGTAGAGCGGTTTTATAAGATAACAAATCTATCTTAACCTCGCTCAGTGGCTCGAATGGGGGGTCACAGAGAGCCCCCAAGACCAGGCCAAGATCCCAACCAGGGGTCAGAATCCTGCTGGGTGGTTTAGTCCGAAGCACACCTTTCATAAATCTTATTATGATTGGATGCGCTCCAGGTGTCCTATGTCCCCAGCCTTCGTGACAGGCTGAAATAGCTGATAGGAAATCTTTA
This sequence comes from Garcialebias charrua, assembly GCA_038048925.1. NCBI lineage: Eukaryota > Metazoa > Chordata > Actinopteri > Cyprinodontiformes > Rivulidae > Garcialebias > Garcialebias charrua. The sequence goes on along the minus strand of JBBPBX010056887.1, from coordinate 8,418 downwards.
ATCGTTGAGTAAGAACAACCTTTTTCTAGTAAGTCGTGAAGGAAGGTCAGGAGCTGAGCCAAGTCGCATACGTAAGAAATACTATTTCTTTCTGAGCACCAGGCTTCAAAAATAAGCTACTTCTGTGCGTATAGAGACTGTGTTGACACAGCGCGGGCATTTTGTATGGTTTTCACCATGTTTTTCAGCAGGCCTGACACCATCAGCTTGTTCTTTTCCGCCAACAAGCTGAAATTTTTGACAGTTCCTGGCCTAAGCGGCTGGACTGCCTCTTCTGGTGACATATTTTGGCCCTGACGAAGAGCAGTTGGTGCATCCAGTTCTCCTCCAAGGGCCCTAGAGACTGTGAACCCCTGGGGGTCAACCAAATTGGGAAGAGGGCCTCCTTTCCTATGTGCTACCAGGTCGCTCTGATCGAGGGTAATCGAGGGCAGATGTGACCTGTCATTCTTATTAGACATAATTGAAGCAGAAAGTCTATTTTCTCCCTCCAAGTTTGGGGTCATGGGACTGGGAGACTGTGAGTTTTGTAAACGAGCAGATCTCCTGACTCCAATCATTTTTCTGGAATGGTCCAGTTTACTGGTCCTTGGCTTTAACAGAGCGTTGGAACCAGGCAAACCAACTGTGTTTCACCCGTTGGGAGAATTTTGTTTGAGAGCAGAGCTGGATCAGCACAGAGAGGAAGGTCACGTGCTGTCTGATCACTGCTTGGACATTGCGTGTCCCTCATTAATAATAAAGGGGCAACTGCAACGTGAGAACGTGGAGATGCTTCTTTGAGTTTGGCAGACTTTAGATTATTTGGTGATAAAGAGCCCAGTCCCCTTCGGAAAACAGGAAGAGAGATCTGATTAAACTCTGATTCATTTACACACACAACAGCTTGAACACAGTTGCTACTGTGAAGGTGTGAAGCTTGTGGCTGCCTGTGGGCATCTGACGTGTCCCCCCGTCATTAGATTCTGTCGTAATGCCTCTCTGAGGTGCGGACATAACACATGTTTGCCAGGTTAGTGTATTGGCTGCCCCGTTCTTCACAATGTAGTGGGGGCTTGAGCACTTGACCCCTCTCACCTGCCTCCGTGAGGGATGTGGGGACTGCTTGCAGATGCCTCTGTGTCTGTTTATTGCAGACAAAATGGAGGCACCCTGCTAGGGCTTATTGATTAGGCTAACACCCCGTGGGCCGTGAGGGAGGGGGGAAAATGGCCCCCTCCCTTTATGACAACTGGCAGGCCAGAGGGATCTGTTCTGCTGAAGTTATTTGTGTGTTGTTGTTTTGTTTTTGTTTTTGAGAGTCAATAAAACAGAGAGGGGCTGTTTTATGAGCTTTATTCATGCTTATGTGTAATGACGTACATGATTCTATGTCACTCACAGCAGGGAGAGCATGATTTGTGCATGCAACAGATTTACCAGCTTTTTGTACCGTGTTACAAATAAAGTCTGGACATGAAGGGATCATTCCCAGTACAGCGTGGGCGGGTGATCGTGTAATGTGGAAACGTGGACCTGGTTCATCAGGCACGTTTTTGTCTGGTGTCCCGGTTCGCCGAGGAGGCCCTATGTCTGACCGCCTGGCGGGGAACAAACCTGTTTTTGCTCCATGCGTGTTCGGTGCGAGGTGGGCCTGACGGGGTTCTCTGCCAGGGCTCCTCCTCGTATGCTGGCCGCTTCTGCGGTGGGGCACGCACTGCCGAGCAGTGTCGAGGCTGCATAGGTCTGCTACCAGCAGACTCCCTTGGGGGGACGAAGCTTCTCCGGGGAATGCCCACCCGGAGAGCTTCAGTCTGTCTGCGCCTTTGGTCCAGCTTGGTCTGAATTCACTCCAAAGCTTTACCAAATAATCCCGTCGGCTCTATCGAGTGGTGGAGAAAAGGCACCTTTTGTCCCTCAGGGAGATCCGTTAAAGTCATCCACAGGTGGCGAATCGCGATGACCACTTCCGCCATACCTCTGCCTTGAGCAACAGCGGCTGTCCCTATCATGCGGAGCACAAAGTCTGTTGCCCTGCGGGCTTCATCCAGCAAGTCGGCGGCAGCCTGCTTGTCCGTTGTTACCTGCAGCTGCTGCAGCTTTTCCGCTAGGTAAGCCTGCATCAACGCGGACGCGTTCATGGCGCGCGCCGCGAGTCCCTGAGCTCTGTAGCACTTCTCGAGTAGAGACGCTGAAGCTCGACAAGCCTTGCTGGGGAGAGTTGGTTTTGTCCCGGATGACTTAGGAGCTAGGTGAGACGCTAGTGTGTCCTCAATCTGAGGCACGTTAGCTATTCCCACCTCATCCATCCCTTCGACGTCGAGGAACTGTGAGAGGGGAAGGAGCATGGGGGCTCTTGGCTGAGCCCAGGTGCGAGTTAGTTCTGTAAGGAAGTCCGGGAACATGGGCATCCTTTGCCTCGTGGCGGCCTGCTGCTTCGAGTAAAAATAGTTTCCTGCCAGCCTCCTGACCTGTTAATGAGGCGGAGGCTCTGGCCATGGGATGTGCAGCGTGCCCGTTGCTTTATGGCACAGGTCGAACAGAGCAGGGATGGAAAAGTCTGTTTCTGGTAGCACAGGTACCGGGGTCTGGGAGAGATCTTCTCCCTGATCCTCCAGTTCGACGTCTGCGTCCATCCATCCATCCATCCATTTTCTTCTGCTTATCCGGGGTCGGGTCGCGGGGGTAGCAGCCTAAGTAGGGAGGCCCAGACTTCCCTCTCCCCAGCCACTTGGAGCAGCTCCTCTGGGGGAATCCCAAGGCGTTCCCAGGCCAGCCGAGAAACATAGTCCCTCCAGCGTATCCTGGGTCTTCCTCTGGGTCTCCTCCCGGTGGGACATGCCCGGAACACCTCACCAGGGAGGCGTCCAGGAGGCATCCTAACCAGATGCCCGAGCCACCTCAACTGGCTCCTCTCGATGTGGAGAAGCAGCGGCTCTACTCCGAGTCCCTCCCGGATGACTGAGCTTCTCACCCTATCTCTAAGGGAGAGTCCAGCCACCCTGCGGAGAAAACTCATTTCAGCCGCTTGTATCCGAGATCTTGTTCTTTCGGTCATAACCCAAAGCTCATGACCATAGATGAGGGTGGGAACGTAGATCGATCGGTAAATTGAGAGCTTTGCCTTTTGACTCAGCTCTCTCTTCACCACGACAGACCGGTACAGCGCCCGCTTCACTGCGGACGCTGCACCTATCCGCCTATCGATCTCACGCTCCAGTTTTCCCTCATTCGTGAACAAGATCCCGAGATACTTAAACTCCTCCACTTGGGGCAGGACCTCCTCCCCGACCCGGAGAGGGCACGCTACCCTTTTCCGGCTCAAGACCATGGCCTCGGATTTGGAGGAACTGATCCTCATCCCGGCCGCATCGCATTCAGCTGCAAACCGCTCCAGTGAAAGCTGTAGATCACGAGCTGATGAAGTCAATAGGACCACATCATCTGCAAAAAACAGAGAAGCGACGTCTGCGTCCTTCGCTTAAAATTTGCCCGAGGCTGAAATCGAGATCTCATCCTTGTTCATCATGCTTCGGGTGTCAAACTCGACTGTTAAGTCCACCATAGGAGCCAGCACGTCAGGGCTGTCACCCCATTCGACTCGTGTGCTGTCGTGTAGAGCCATGTTCTCGAGCTCCGGCGTGGGAGTGAGAGGCTCCGTGGTGTCTGGGTTCGCTGGTACTGCTGAAGCGCCCATGGCTTTGGCGACAAGGTCAACCCGGTGCCGCAGCATTGCATCCAGCATCAGGCTGCAATGTGGGCAAAAGTCAGGTGTATCCAGCACTGTTTTTGCATGCAACATTCCCAAGCAGACGGAACAGGCCTCATGGGCGTCCGTCGCCGCGAGGGCGAAGCCGCATCTGCTGGGACAGGCACGCAAAGTTGGGCTCGCCGTCCCGCTAGTTTTTCTTGGAAGTCTTGTCTTTCGCTTTCCTTTCTCCGGAGGCATGTCCGAGATAAGGCGAGCGAGTCCTTCCAGAATTCTTTTTCTTTTTCCTTGAAATGTCTCCTCCGTCGCATCGCTTTTGCAGGCTAGCTGGCTAGGAGTTAGCAAGGTAGCTTTTCTTGTGGCATAGTTAGCGCTGTCGAGCGAAGCAATCTGTAGAGAGAGGAGAAGAAAATACTTCAGGGTTAAGAGAAAATGTGCCGGACTAGCTTTCGCTAGTCCAGCAATACGCAGGAATAATTCTCTATGCGCTCTGTGCAGGGAGTAAGCTCACATCAAGTTGAGCGATGAAGCAACAGAGAAGTCCCGCAAAGAGGTAGTTCAGGTTTAGCGAGGTGAAGGGTAAAAAAGAGAAAGATGGACGGGCGTCAGCCGCTTAACCCTCCTACGGTGTTAGGGACCGTGGTGACCTGTTTAAATTTTTAAATCATGATACTGTCTTTAAATTATTATTTTTTTTTTGCATCAAGGCTTTTTGACTTTGTCTGGAACCTTTATTTAAATAAAAAAAATGTTATTTTTGTATTTAAATTTAATCGTTATTTTTTATTTAAAGGGGACCACACACTCCTGGCCGCCTCCCTGGTGAGGTGTTCCGGGCATGTCCCACCGGGAGGGGACCCAGAGGAAGACCCAGGACGCGCTGGAGGGACTATGTTTCTCGGCTGGCCTGGGAACGCCTTGGGATTCCCCCGGAGGAGCTGCTCCAAGTGGCTGGGGAGAGGGAAGTCTGGGCCTCCCTACTTAGGCTGCTACCCCCGCGACCCGACCCCGGATAAGCGGAAGAAGATGGATGGATGGATGGATGGAGGGGACCACACATTCAAAATTCACTTTTTAATGTTTTTTTACTCAACTTTGGGTATTTACTTCATAAAAAAACAGTCCAAAGGCCAAAAAAATGCACCCAGTGGTTTATTTACTCTAAGTAGATTTATTTTACTGTGATAATATAGGTTTCGTTTTTGAAATAAACTGGAAGTCAATCTCGCTTGTGACGTCAAAAGCGAGAGAGGACAACCCACCCCAACCTGAGTCCAGCCCCTCACCTAGCAACCCCATGTTAGGCTCAACCCACTTCTGTATTAAACACATGACTGTTGTTTTTCATGATTTCATCTCATCTTTTGTTTATATGTTATTAATTTCATGTGTACAGCACTTTGTTGCAGCTGTGGTTTTTTTAAATGGCTTTATAAATAAAGTATAATTGTTATTTTTATGTTTTAGTTCAATTTTTAGTGTATTTGCGATCGCTCCCAACGCGCAGCCGGCAAAAATTAAACGAGCGGACCCCCGGCGTAGGGACCGGTTGCAACGGGACCCTCTTCTGGCGCGATGGAGCGGAGCTTCAACTGTACAGCCTCGCAGCAGCCTCGCAGCAGCGAGGACCTTCTCCTTACGGATTAATTTACGGGAGACACTTGCAGTGACGTGCGGTCATGGGCGGCAAGTGAGGCCACGCCTCCCCTGTCATCATGGAAAGAAAAAAATAATAATTGAAAAAATAAATGTAATTATTGTCTTTATCCTTTGATTTGTACTATAAACTTATTTTACTAAAACCTAAACCAGTTTTAAGTTGATTTTTATTCAAAATCGCCGATTTTTCTTAGCGTTCAAATACTGAGATGAGACGTGCAGACCTGCGCAGAGAGGCACTGCGCAGGAGAGGCACCGGCTGCTTCACTTCAGATTGCGCACTCACTCGGGTGACGTGCTGCAGGCAGCTGCTGTGTGAGCGATTTGGGAAGGCAGGAAAATTCCTGCCTCTTATGTCGCTATTAAAATGTCCAAATACTTTTGCTATATAAACTACATTTCTATAGTTTAGCTGGTGAATATAATGTCTCGTGTTTTTGTCTAAAACTGTATCTGTGCGCTGATTGATCTCATAAAACGGCTGTGAAGGTGTCAGGTTACATCCACACACACACACACAGGCAGGCGAGCCTCTGGAGGCGGGGCTACTGAGCTCAGGGTTCTGCTCCTTCAGCCTCGCGCTGCAGGAGGAAAAGTGACAACGCAAACAGAGCAAAAAGAGTAACTTTTCACAATCTACAAATATCTAGAACATTAAACACTTAACTAAAAGTTTTAGTATTTTGTTAACAATTTAGTTTTGATCATTTTTAAACATCAGCACAGAGTTTACATTTTTAACATGATTTCCCAAAACATTCCACAATTCAACTCCCTGTATTGAAATAAACCGTCCCTTCAAACTAGTCCTATACCTTGGCTTTGCAAAAATTTCAGTTCCCTTTAGACTGTAGCAGCTTTCTCTCTTAACAAAATACATTTGAACATTTGAGGGTTCTATTACTAACAAAATATTATAGTCCACCAAATCATTAACCTTCAGTACTTTGAGTTGTTTAAATAATATATTATATGACATTAAGGCTTTCTTGTAATAATTCTCACAGCTCTTTTCTGTAAAATAAAAATAGATTTTGTTATAGTTTAATTTAATTTATAAGTAAAAGTAAGACTAAAATAAAATTTTCTCCAAATTAAATGTGCTTTTTTGTGTGCTACAGTTTGTATGTGTAAAGATTGCTGATATGAGATTTTAAACACAACTGCTGCCAATCAAATGGCGAATAAACTACTCTGTAGGGTTCATGTATTATAAAAGAAGAAAATAATGCTATCCAAAGTATCCAAAGCGCTGAAGAAGCTATGGCAGACAGAAGCCAAAACGTGGAGAACATTTTTTGTCTGTTTTCTATTATACGTATGGAAAAAAAACTGCACAGTGCCTCACCAGCCATGAACCTCACCGCACGTCACTGGACACTTGGTGAACGTTGTGTGTGTCTTGACTGGAACAGCGATAACTCTCCAAATCTCCGCGTGCAACGAGCGGAGCTGGCGAAAACCGGAAGAGGAACAAGCTAACATTAGCATCAGATTCGGGTGGTCTAATGCTAAAAGGAGCAGCAAATTGCGGCGCGCTCAGACGGGTTTCGGTAAGTTATCTTAAGCTAGCACTAACAGTAAGTCAAATGAGTAATAAAAAAAGAGCTAATTTTAAAACAACAACACATTACAGATACTGGCTGTTACAGAGGGCGTAAACAGATCGTTGAAGGGCGTGGACTTCAGAACTTGTATCAGAAACCGGTCGTTCAAAACGAAAGTTAAAAATGGCAGAATTAAAAAGGGTATAATTAATTATCTAAGAATTATTTTGTGTATTAAAATGAATTAATATTGTCAAGATAGCACACAGACATAACATAAAAAATTTAAATACTTACATGTGGTCCCCTTTAAAAAAACACGCACTTGCCACGCTGGGGTCATTTGTGACCCAGTTATGTATAAGACTATCAATGATACTGTCTTTTAAATATTTTTTTTGCATCAAGGATTTTTGACTTTGTCTGGAACCTTTATTTAAATAAATAAAAAAATTAAATTTTATTTAAATTTAATTTTAATTTTTTTATAAAACAACACGCACTTGCCGCGCTGGGGTCATTTGTGACCCAGTTATGGTATAAGACTATCAACCAATAATCAGTGTCAAAACTGAAATCATAAACACACTGTGACCTCACAACATATGTTATTTTAGAGACTTGTTCTAATACTTCTTAAAAAAAAATTTGAGGGCATTTTTTGGCTGATTTAAGACGGGTCACAACTGACCTGTTAACATCATAAGTGCGTGCGGGATCTCGACCCGCTAGGAAGGTTAAGTACCAAGAGGGCGGGGCCTCTGGCGCGGAGTTGACGCCCCTGCCGTAAAGGCGTGAGTATATTCCTTCAGGTAATTGCGCGGGGGCGCAATTCCCATAGCAAGTATGTTTCACCCAGAGACCAGACTGAAAGGGAACAGCCTATGACAGACGCAAAGTAAAATTGTCTCTAATAGATGTAACCTTGTTGCTATTACTTCCATGGCAACCAAATCTGTAGATCAAAAGATGACAGTTTTTCTGTAACAGTTTTAATCAATCAATCACTCAATCAATCAATCAATCAATCAATCAATCAATCAATCAATCAATCAATCAATCTTTATTTATAGAGCCCCTTTCAGCAGCCAGAAGGTGCACAAAGTGCTGAACAATACAGAAATAAAAACAAACAATAAAAACAAACAATAAAAAAACAACAACAATAAAAAACAGCCAGTTAAAAATTAAAAACAATTTAGACCTAACAAGAATGTCAAAGAACTACTAGGTATTAAAAGCCTGCCTGAATAAGAAGGTTTTTAGATTAGATTTAAAAGACTCCATATGAGTTTTAAGAAGAACCTTTGAATGACTCGTGGCTTTTATGTGTCATTTAGTAAAAAAATGAGGTAGAAAATAGAAAGTAAATTAGCTGAATAACTATTTGTTAAATACTGACTGGTGAAACAGTGTAAAAGACAATGCAGTGTTATAAACTTCTAACATTTTTTACTTATTATTATTATTATTATTATTATTATTATTATTATTATTATTATTATTATTATTATTATATATTAT
>JBBPBX010056886.1:3739-22609 GCA_038048925.1 Garcialebias charrua | reverse complement strand
CGTATGTTCTCCATCTCTTCTGAAGACAGAGGTTTAGGGCCTTTTTTCTGGAACTTCTGTGGGTTTTTCCTCGCCCCAGACTGTTCAGTTTGAGGTGCAGGAGCTGGCGCATTGCTCGGGGGTCCTCTCTGGGACCACTCTCTTTCATATGAGTCTCCTTGGGACCCATATTTCTTTTTCTTTTGGAATGCCCTCCTTTTTTGATGATGGGGTTCTTCCTCTTGATGCGGCCTGTACCACTTAGGGTCTCTGGACCCCTTTTGGTCTTTGTTCCAGCGGACACCTTCACTATGCGGTCTGTCAGGTTGGAAATTTTGCTTATTCTCGGCTTCCTTAAAAGAGTGAGCTGGCGCTCTTGCTCCTTCAAGGTCTAGCGATTGGTATTTGACCTTTTCACCAGGACACACCTCAAAGGGTGTCTTGTTTGGTGTGCGACCTGTAAAAACATCTATCGCGCACTCTCTTATGTCTTCGATGGACCTCCGTTTATAGTTTGCGCTGACATGTACTTTCTCTCTTATGTCAGGGCAAAGATTTTTGCTGAAGATATATTTAAACCCTATCTCTTCCTCCATCTCTGGCTCGCATCTGTCACCGAAATAGGCACGGAATATTCGGTCATAATATGACCTCGGGTGCTCATTCCTACCTTGCTTGATGTCGGTTGCCGCTATGATGCCATCGGGCCCCGTGCAAGGAGTATACTCCTTTATCAGCGCAGCACAGAGAAGACTGTAGTCATTCATTACTGCGTCTCGTTGACGCTTCATGAAAGCATGCACTGTCCTGTCCGAGGTTAACCTTACCAGACAGATTTTATCATCAACTGTAGCTTCTGGGAAGCGTTGAAGCTGGAAATCAAGGTCATCGAGATAGATCTTGGTTTCGTGTGAGCCCATTGGGCCAGGAGCGAAGGTTTGAATGCTTTTCGCCATATTCCGTAGTTCAGCCATTGATAGAGGTATTTGTGGGTTATTATCAGATCCACCCACCGGTGCATCCGGTGGGATTGTCGGTTTTAGAGGCCCTAAGGGACGGCGCGGTGGTGTTGGTGTTCTAGGCGGTGGTGTTGGAGGGAGTAGTGCATCGGGCATGGGCGGGGGCGGTGGAGGAGGGAGTGGGTCATCAGGTATGGGAGGGGGCGGCGGAGGCGGGTTGTTCTCAAGGTGTTTACTCATGAGATCCAAACATTTTCTCTCTTCTTCAAAGAGTTTGTTCATTGCTGATGCACGCTCTATTCGACAACTGTTCAGTTGGACTTTTAACCCATCATTTTCACGTTGTAACATCATGTGCTGTTCTTGTGATTTTCTATAATCCTCTTGCAGCCTTGTGTACCGTAGTGATAATGATTCCAGGGTGTCCGTGCATTTTTCCAGCGCGTCTCGTGCCTCCCCACAATCCGCCTGAAGCGACTTGTATTGATGGTAATACTTATCCTTCTCCACCACACATTTTTCCAAATCATCTTGTGATTGGTCAAAATCCCTTTTTAACACTTTGCATTCTTCGTAGAGACTACGCGTTTGTTCAGCGTTGCCAATACTCGACTGTGTTAAACTCTTTACCTCCTGCTGTAAAGTGGCAACCTCCCTTTGTGCTGTTAAACATGATGTAGAGACAGCCCGGCGTACAGCAGTTTCAAAGTCTAGCTTGGCCTTTAACAGAAGGCTTAATTTAGCCAAACGTTTATCTTTGTCTGCTTTCTTTTCAGCCGTTGTGGTTCCAGCTGTTACAGTTTTTAATGCTCTGTCCACATCTGCTTCCTCCATCAACTGTGTCTCTTCATGGTAGTTTGTGATGGGCCCTGTGAGTGAAAATAAGGCACGTTCGATCCAATCTGCTTTGGTCGGGTCGTGGCCTTCAGTTGGCCCGGGCTGCCCCGTATCCGTGGTGTCAGGGGTCTCACCCTCTGTGCCTGCCATCTTTTATCTGGATTTTCAGTGAAAAAATAAAAATAAAAGATGCTCTGTATTTGCTACTCTAAACTTTTCACTATTTGAAATAAACAGGAAAGTTTAAATGTGCACAGGATAACTGTGGAAGATGATGTGTCAGAGAAAAGGAAGAGAAAGGAAAAAAATTTTTTTAGTTATCTGGAGTGAAAACTGTACTTTTGTTTGTTATTTTAAATTCTTTTGTATTTAAAATAAGCAAAAATGTTAGTCTGTACCTCTGTTATTCTAAATAATTTATTTAAAATAAACAGGAGTTATTGTTTGTGTACAGAACAAAATTAAAAGCTGGTAACTCACCATAAAAATGCTGACTTTTTATGATGTTTTTGAGAAAGCTCATCTGTCAACGTCTTTTAACCAACAGGGGGCAGCTTCGAGTCTTAATGTAATCACGAGGAAACTGATTTTTCTAATCAGTATTTAACCTTTTAGAGTTAGTTTCTAGAGTGTCCGTGATAAACGCTCGAACCACGTTCTTGTCAGAGACAAATCTATGTTGTTAGACAGTTTAGATGGCTTGAAATGAGTGTTTAAACTCTCAGTGAAATCTCAGTTTGTTCTGTCAGCGTGTGAACTGCTTGTCACCCGAAATGCACCAGGAAATGACGACACAAATAGGCGGGTCGACGCAGCGCGTCACCAGCTCTACTGCTGCTGAGCGAGGCGGAGCTCGCTACACAGATAAGTGACGTCAACCAATCAATCACAGCGTTTGTAGTTCATTCCAAGCATTCATGGTAAATGTAGTTTCTTACCTTCGACCAATGAAGTACCGGAAATGACGACAAAGTGGGTTGGTCGCAGCGGCGTGCGTTCCCACTACAGCGAATCGGCGCTCGCTACGAGTGATTGACAGCTCACAGCTCTCGTTTCATCCAATCACAGCTCATAAACAGACAAGCACGACACGTCTTTCTAACGTTAGCTCGCACAGCAGACCACAACTTTGTAGACTCTTAAAACAACTCAAACGCTACAAATTAACTTCCCAAAATTCTGAAACATGCGGCGAACACACCTAGACAGGCCAACTTAGTTACGCTCAGTAACACAGCACTGCAGCTGTTGAACAAACACGGACTCTCTCGGAGCGCGTCAAGGTCGGTTCTGGTCCACTTTCAGTGGGGCAGAAACTCGGGTCTGAACAGAACCACTATCCGACAACGTTCTAACAGTAATATGCTTCTATGACCTGCCCTAACATGTAAAATACCACAACAGCAATCTTGTAGATGTTAAATTAGCTTTCAGGCTTTTGACTCGGCGGTCAAACAAAGCTTTGTACAGGAGTCTGCGTGAACTGGACCGAACAGAACCAGAACCCCCACAGACCACGGCTGACAAAAACTTCACCTGAATGCTTCCAACAGCGTCTAACAGAGTTGAAACGATAATAATCTCACAGCTTCAAATGATAAAAACATGCAGAATCTGCCTGCTTTGAACACTTCCAGCCAAAATTATTATCCTCAGAGTTTAAAACTTGGATCCTCTTATGCAAACATGACGTTACAGTTCATGAGAGACCACAAATATATCAATAAACTTTTAGAACCGGTACGAGCCACCAGATGTAAAGGATTATGAGGAGGTCAATATTAATACTGACCTCTTTACCTTAATTAATTTACTTATTCAGATTGAATAGTAATTTCACGGATTCTTTTCTTTTTCAGTTTACCCAATATATCTGTGATCTTTATGATGGATAAATAAACAAAGCCATTAAGTGACAATGGACATTGACTTAGTTTGGTATGCCAGGCGACACTACCATTTATTTAAAATAAATCAACTAAAATCAACACCATTACACTTGATTGACATGATTTCACTTTCTTTCAAATTAATACGTCAGCACACTTAAATTTAACACAACAGACTTCAATATTGGATGTTAACATATTTAGTCTGTGGGCTCTTCAGCTTAAAATAGTTTCCAGCTTAGAATTTAGGGAAAGGAGAGGAGGAAAGATTTAAGAAGAATTGGGAGGTTAAGAGAGGAAGTTTATCTTGCATTTATGAAACCAGATGACACTCTTCCGTACGCGTCCAGCTAAGATATCATCACACCTCCAGCAAGCAAACAGCTGCTCCTTTACCTTAAGACGTCCGCCTTGGTTCTGGTAAAGAACTGTGATCAGCTTTAGACTGACGAGTCGTCGGTCCCGCAAGTCCAAGCTGGACTCCACGCGTGTTTACCTTGTCGGTGTCGGTGATACTCGCTTTCGTCGGCAGAAGCCGTGGCAATCGTGGTTTTTTGGCTCAAGATAAATTATTCCAGGAAGGAATAACAAAGTTTGAGCTTACGCTCATTCGAAGTGGACTCATAACAGCAAGTTATCAGTCCCAGCTGGATGACGAAGGTCGTTAGCTCTTGACCAAGCGTACCACAGCCCTTTGGGAAGGTTCACATCTCTTTCGAAGCTCCCAGCAAACTCTGAAGCGTTTCCGCCCAGTTAGAACTTAAAAAGAGACTTAGAGAGGAGTTCACTTGCCTTATCAGACCCAAGGTTACAGCCAGCAGCAGAGAGAGATTTGTTTAGGAAAAGACACAGCAAGCTGGAGCCCTTTCATGAAAAACAACGGATTACTGTCTTCTGACTTTCTAAACAAAACCGTCCGGTCTCTGTGACCCGAGACTTCACCTTTAACACAGCAGTGAACACAGTAATACTCTTACAGAATAACACAGCTTAAAAGCACACATCATGAAAATGACAAAAGTTATTCTTTTGATCACATCAGCCTAAAATCAAAGATAGAAATAGTCTCTTTTGGTGACTATATTTATCAGATTACAGCTAAATGAATGATCTTGTAGTAAATGTCTTGCTTTACTGAGAGGTCAGTAAAGGTCATCTCTGGAACAGTTCAAAAACCTTAGTTTGACCCTGGGTAGGTCCACTACACAGCAGAACAGTGAATGTTTGTAGTTTTGGAGAGGAGTGTTTTTCTGGGCTGGAGCTGAACAGAGGAAGTAAACCTGAATGTTTTTGGTGCAAGATATGCAGTGTTTCCCCTTCCATTATACAAGCGGGGTGCCCCACCTCGTCAACAGAACTGAGCACCCCGCCTACCAAAACGAATTAGCCCCCCACACACCCACCTGGCACAGACAAAGCAGTAAGCTAGCAGCGCAAAAGACAGGCTGCCTAGCTAAAAAGCTAAAGGCGCATCTTCTCTCATGCTGAACGCCCCCCCCCCCCCAATCCCCATGCTCAAAAACTGTTGGTACAAGTTGCACTCAGACATATCTCCGATGAGATGAGCACCCCACTAAGGTGGAAGGGGAAACACTGATATGTAAGTGTGTAGGAGTTGCACTGTGGAGAAGAACAATCTTTTAACGGAAACCACCAGAGCCCCACAACATCCAGAGCATCCCCCCAGCACCCTGCCAGTGTGGAGCGTTGTGCCTACCTCAGTGACCTCTGTCATGGTAATGGACTCCTCCCCCTGAATCCTCAAAGTGGTCCTTCCACCACTCAACAACATCCTTAGTCCTGAACCAACAAAGTCCATGCTCCATGATCCAGGTATACAATCCAACTATTTTCAGTCAGGTCATCAAAAAAAAAAATTAACTGTCCAGATGACCTGACTGTTGAATCTTTGGTCCTGGTCAGCAGTTCTCCACCCAAACCAAGCCCAGCCTGGGACAGGGTGTGATTTCCATTTCTGGTTTACTAGAACATCCTCGAGGCCTCCTCGAACTCCCCACATGCCTGAGTTTTTGCATCTGCAAGCACCACATCTCGCAGACCTTCTGGCCACGCAGTGCCTGTAAGTCAGGAGTTCTCTGGGACAACCAAGTCCTGAAGGCCTCCTCCTTCAGCGTGATGGCCTCCATCACTGCTGGTGTCCATCAGCAAGTTCTTTGGTTGCCATCTCAACAGACACCAATGGTCTTTAGGCAACAGCTTCTAGAAGAAGCATCTGCCATAGGGCCGAGATGGTGTGGAGGCAGCCGGCTCAGGACTGGAAGGTCTCTGGTTCGATCCCCGGTCACTGCATACCTCGTTGTGTCCCTGGGCAAGACACTTAACCCCGAGTTGCTCCCAGTAGGACTGGATGGCGCCTTGCATGGCAGTCTACCGCTACCGGTGGATGAATGTGTGTATGACTGGGTGGATGGCTGGTACTGTGAAGCGCTTTGGGGCCCCTCATAGGGGGCTGGAAAGTGCTATATAAGTAAGCTCCATTTACTAGAGGCCTTGAACGTAGCCCATTCAGATTCCATGTCCCTGACCTCCTCCAGAAAAACTCTTCTGGAGGTATGAGTTGAAAGAGTACGGACTGAGGGCTCCACCAGATGTTCTCAATCCACCCTTACTACATGTTTGGGTTTACCAGGGCTGTCCAGAAGCCTCCCCCCCCACCACTAGATCCAACTCCCCACCAGGTGGAGATCAGCTGACAGCTCTTCCTCTCTTCACCCGAGTGTCCAAACAGAGCCGCAGCTCCGATGACACGATTACAAACTCGATCCCTGACCTTTGGCCTAAGTGGCCTGGAACGCCTATGAGCCACCCCATGCTCCAACATGGTGTTCATTATGGACAATGCTAACACCATTCGAGCTCGGATCAGGGAGACCATTCCTCCCAGTCACCCCCTTCCAGATGACTGTGTCTTTGTCCACATGGGTGTTGAGGTCACCCAGTAGGAAGAGGGACGTGGCACCCCTCCAGGACACATCCAGACACAGAAAGACCATCTGACCTGATGTTTGGTGGATGACACAAACATCAGTCAGAACCTTTCCTCGTGCAGCCCGACGCTGCAGAGAGGCCACGCCCCCTCGTTCATCAGACAAACCCCTGGCCTTCAGCCGGGGCTCGTGAGGATCCCCACACCCACCGCCCGATGCCTCTTCCCCTGGAGAGTCCAGCCTCGATGCACTTAATGAGCTTCTGAAATTCCAGCACCGCCTTCACTTCTTTGTCAAACGTTTACAGGATGTAGTGAAATCAGTGAGAAAATGTTCATTTATTTTATTGGCTCCTGTTTTATTTTGGAACAGACCAGATGTTTTATGTTAGCCAGATGTTTTATGTTGGGAAAAGGTTCATCGTTAAACTGAAAATCTCTAAAACTGACTAAAATATGGATAACCTTTGATGTTTTGGTCTGATCAACAAGTTGGCAACTTCTCTTTCCAGATGTTTCTGCCACTCCTCCAGAGAACACCCAGCAGATGTGCTGACAGCAAAGACAGAGGTAAAAAAAATCTTAAAGCAGAATTTATCTTCTTCTTGATAAATCCTAGTGTCTTGTTCTGCTGCTATAGACTTAGACTACTAGAGGACAAACTGACCACATTTCCTTAAATGAATTGTTAAAATTGAATAGTTTTCATTTGATACTGTGTATTTCTATCTTAAAGCTGCAATATGTAGTTTCTGAAAAACGGTGGACTTAGAAAAATTTTGAACGGAGACACCTTTCTGGTCCCTCCCCCTTGCTCTGGCTGACCTGCAACTCACCCTCCTTAGCTCCTCCTCCACAGCATGGCCTGTCTCGTGACTGGCCAGGCGGGGTTGGGACAGGCGGGGGATGGGCGTGAGAAGCTCGTTCATGAACCAAACTCTGTTTTTATTGGCTGGTTAACGGCGGGTCACTGTGGGTTTTTAGAAATGCTTGTAGTACCACCGGGAGAAGCCAGAGGACTATAGTTTTTTTCAGAGATTACCTGTCTAACATCAGTCTGTCAGGAGATAGTGACAGAGTGAAGAAATATGTTAAAAATATATTTTTAGAAAAGTTACATACAGTAGCTTTAACATGTGATTCTTGACCTGCCATTGTGTATCTATTCCTACCAAACCCAGCTGGTCGAAGCAGATGACGCTTGTCCTGAGCCTGGTTCTTCTAAAGGTGTCTTCCTGTTTAAAGGCTTAAAGACTTTTCTTTTTAAGCAAGCCTACTCTGCCTACACATGATTTTATCTCTGATTTTTATTTGATCATTGATTTTAGTTGCACCTTGTA
The DNA here is from genome assembly GCA_038048925.1 of Garcialebias charrua. Lineage (NCBI taxonomy): Eukaryota > Metazoa > Chordata > Actinopteri > Cyprinodontiformes > Rivulidae > Garcialebias > Garcialebias charrua. The sequence goes on along the minus strand of JBBPBX010056886.1, from coordinate 14,658 downwards.
GCACTTTGAGATTTTTGTTAATGAAAAGTGCGTTACAAATTAAATTCATTATTATTATTATTAAAGGAAGTTTTTCTTTCCACTGTCTCCAATGTGCTGCTCAGGATGGGAGAGTGATGAAGTGAAGATTTGACACAATCTGCTGCTTCCTCAGACAGAGATAATTTTACTAATTGTTTTATTTATTTATAGCAATGCCCTGAGGTGACATGACGCTGAAAAAAAAACTAAATTAAAAAACACTAGTACTCCTGATGTGTCCTTATTGTTTAACTCAAATGAAATCACTTACAGACCCATCAGTTTGTTAACAAATTGTGTTAAATGAGCCATTGCTTCTGCATGCTTCTTATCATCCATCCATCCATCAGATCTTCCTCTTGTTCTGGACTCGAGGGCAGCATCTTGAGCAGGAGGTCCAGACATCTCTCTCCACAGCCTCTTCCAGATCTTCCAGGAGAACTCCAAGGTGTTCCCAGAACAACAGAGAGACGTAGTCTCTCCAGAGAGTCCTGGATCTTTCCTGGGGTCTCCTCCCAGTCGGACATGAATGAAGCACCTCCCTAGGGACTCCCAGGGAGCATCCTTACCAGATGAACCACCTCACCTGGCTCCTGTGGATGTGGAGGAGCAGTGGTTCTCCTCTGAGTCTCTCCTGATAACTGAACTTCTCAGCCTGTCTCTGAGGGAGAGTCCAGCTACTCTGCAGAGGAAACTGACTTCAACCTCCTGGATCCACGATCTCATTCTTTCAGTCTCTACCAGTTCATGACCAGAGGTGAGGGGAGGAACGTAGACCGACCAGTAAACAGAGAACTTTGTCTTACAGCTCAGCTCTTTATTCACCACAACGGACCGGCACAGGGTCCACAATACTGCAGATGCTGCACCAATCTGTCATTCTCATGCTCCATTCTTCCCTCGGTCATGAACAAACCCCAGAGATACTTGAACTCCTCCACTTGAGGAAGAACCTCACCCTCGACCTGAAGAGAACAATCCACTCTTTTCTGACTGAGGACCACGAGCTCAGATTTAGAGGTGCTGGTTCTCATCCCAGCTGTCTCACACTCTGCTTCGAACACTCCAGTGAGAGCTGGAGATCACGGCACGATGACTCCAACAGGACCACATCATCTGCAAAGAGCAGAGATGAATCCTGAGGTCACAGAACTGGACTCCCTCCACCCCCTGCCTGCACCGAGAAGTTCTGTCCATAAAAGTTCTGAACAGCTTCTTCTTTTGTTTTGTTTGTTGTTTCTTATCAGCAAACATCTTCCATTTTTCTGTGCTCTGAAGCACATTTCAACAGAGTGATTTAAGTTAAGATGCAAATCTTTCTGTTTCTAAGTTTCAGGGGATGAAATGTCCTGCAGAAGATCAGCCATCATCAACATATCTACTATTCTGGCGTCCATAGAGAAGTGTCCAGAGAACGTTAATCTGGCTCACATGTTCCCCTACAGGATCAGTAAGGTAATATAGCATGTTCCTTTGCTTTATAGGTGCATCTGCAACTATTAGCTTATTGTGAAAAAGTTCAATATTTTTTGTCCAACACTTTGTAAAATTAAACGTATATAATATAGATTCATTTCACACAGAGTGAAATGTTTCAAGCCTTTATTTCTTATAATTTTGTTCAACTCATAAATTGTACCTACAGGGGTGGCTGGACTTGAGGAATGCAACATTTGTTGTTCATGTCTAAGAATTGTCAATATTTAACCTTTTCACAGTTTTCTAATTTTCTGAGAAAATGGTTTTTTTTTCTTTCATTTATAATCCATAATCAACAAAATTATGAGAAATAAAGGCTTGGAAAAACTGAAGGTTTCTGAGTCCAGGTCTCAGAGTGGAGATGTTCAGAGGAACAAGTGACACATGCACACTCCAGGCAGCTGCAGTTCAAAGTTTCTCTGCTCTAACAACAGTTATAATAAATATAACAACAGTTATAATAAATAACAGTTATAATAAATAACAGTTATAATAAATATAACAACAGTTATAATAATAATAATAATAATAATAATGAATTTAATTTATAACGCACTTTTCATTAATGAAAATCTCAAAATGCTACAAAGTGCAACAAAATTAAATTAATTAATGAAAATAAAAAAATAACAGTTATAATAAATATAACAACAGTTATAATAAATAACAGTTATAATAAATACAACAACAGTTATAATAAATAACAGTTATGATAAATATAACAACAGTTATAATAAATAACAGTTATAATAAATATAACAACAGTTATAATAAATAACAGTTATAATAAATATAATAGTTATAATAAATGTAACAGTTATAATAAATGTAACAACAGTTATAATAAATGTAACAACAGTTATAATAAATGTAACAACAGTTATAATAAATAACGACAGTTACAATAAATAACAACAGTTATAATAAATGTAACAACAGTTATAATAAATGTAACAACAGTTATAATAAATGTAACAACAGTTATAATAAATAACAACAGTTATTATAAATATATCAACAGTTATAATAAATGTAACAACAGTTATAATAAATAACAACATTTATAATAAATAACAACAGTTATAATAAATAACAACAGATATAATAAATATAACAGTTATGATAAATAACAGCAGTTATGATAAATAACAGCAGTTGTAATAAATAACAGCAGTTATATTAAATATCAACAGTTATAATAAATATAACTGTTATAATAAATATAACAGTTATAATAAATGTAACAACAGTTATAATAAATGTAACAACAGTTATAATAAATGTAACAACAATTATAATAAATAACAACCATTACAATAAATAACAACAGTTATAATAAATATAACAGTTATGATAAATAACAGCAGTTATAATAAATAACAGCAGTTATAATAAATATCAACAGTTATAATAAATATCAACAGTTATAATAAATATAACAGTTATAATAAATACAACAGTTATAATAAATGTAACAACAGTTATAATAAATGTAACAACAGTTATAATAAATATATCAACAGTTATATAAATAACAACAGTTATAATAAATATAACAGTTATAATAAATATAACAGTTATAATAAATGTAACAACAGTTATATTAAATGTAACAACAGTTATAATAAATGTAACAACAATTATAATAAATAACAACAGTTACAATAAATAACAACAGATATAATAAATATAACAGTTATGATAAATAACAGCAGTTATAATAAATAACAGCAGTTATAATAAATATCAACAGTTATAATAAATATAACAGTTATAATAAATATAAAAGTTATAATAAATGTAACAACAGTTATAATAAATGTAACAACAGTTATAATAAATGTAACAACAATTATAATAAATAACAACCATTACAATAAATAACAACAGTTATAATAAATATAACAGTTATGATAAATAACAGCAGTTATAATAAATAACAGCAGTTATAATAAATATCAACAGTTATAATAAATATCAACAGTTATAATAAATACAACAGTTATAATAAATGTAACAACAGTTATAATAAATGTAACAACAGTTATAATAAATGTAACAACAGTTATAATAAATAAACAACAGTTATAATAAATTAACAACAGTTATAATAAATATCAACAGTTATAATAAATATAACAGTTATAATAAATGTAAAAGTTATAATAAATGTAACAACAGTTATAATAAATAACAACAGTTATAATAAATGTAACAACAGTTATAATAAATAACAACAGTTACAATAAATAACAACAGTTATAATAAATGTAACAAAAGTTATAATAAATGTAACAACAGTTATAATAAATGTAACAACAGTTATAATAAATAACAACAGTTATAATAAATAACAACAGTTATAATAAATATATCAACAGTTATAATAAATGTAACAACAGTTATAATAAATAACAACATTTATAATAAATAACAACAGTTATAATAAATAACAACAGATATAATAAATATAACAGTTATGACAAATAACAGCAGTTGTAATAAATAACAGCAGTTATATTAAATATCAACAGTTATAATAAATATAACAGTTATAATAAATATAACAGTTTTAATAAATGTAACAACAGTTATTATAAATGTAACAACAGTTATAATAAATGTAACAACAGCTATAATAAATATCAACAGTTATAATAAATATAACAGTTATAATAAATATAACAGTTATAATAAATGTAACAACAGTTATATTAAATGTAACAACAGTTATAATAAATGTAACAACAATTATAATAAATAACAACAGTTACAATAAATAACAACAGATATAATAAATATAACAGTTATGATAAATAACAGCAGTTATAATAAATAACAGCAGTTATAATAAATATCAACAGTTATAATAAATATAACAGTTATAATAAATGTGAAAGTTATAATAAATGTAACAACAGTTATAATAAATAACAACAGTTATAATAAATGTAACAACAGTTATAATAAATAACAACAGTTACAATAAATAACAACAGTTATAATAAATGTAACAAAAGTTATAATAAATGTAACAACAGTTATAATAAATGTAACAACAGTTATAATAAATAACAACAGTTATAATAAATAACAACAGTTATAATAAATATATCAACAGTTATAATAAATGTAACAACAGTTATAATAAATAACAGCATTTATAATAAACAACAACAGTTATAATAAATAACAACAGATATAATAAATATAACAGTTATGATAAATAACAGCAGTTATAATAAGAAACAGCAGTTTTAATAAATATCTACACTTATAATAAATATAACAGTTGTAAAAATTATAACAGTAATAATAAATGTAACAACAGTTATAATAAATGTAACAACAGTTATAATAAATATAACAACAATTATAATAAATGTAACAACAGTTATAATAAATGTAACAACAGTTATAATAAATGTAACAACAGTTATAATAAATGTAACAACAGTTATAATAAATAACAACAGTTATAATAAATAACAATAGTTATAATAAATATAACAGTTGTAATAAATAACAACAGTTGTAAACAATAACAACAGTTATAATAAATATAACAGTTATAATACATAACAACAGTTATAATAAATATACAGTAACAGTTATAACAACAGTTATAATAAATGTCAGAGAGCAGAGTGTTTTTGTGCTGCACACAATTTTTCAGCTTGTAGGAGCAAAACTAATAAACTCCAGGCTCCAAAGAGACGTAACTGTGATCATGCAGACGCTGCATGCACAATGATGCCGGGTACCCACCAAACACGTCGAAACGCTCCTGACGCACCCTCTTGGCCACTTGTCACTAGAATCTGTTCACACTGAAGACGTGTCTGATGACGCGCAGTGGGAGGAGCGTCTGGCTCCTTTTCCTGTCGGGTTTGTTTTGTTTTGAGCAGATAAAATCAGCTTCACGTGAGCCTCGTTACTACTTGAGTGGGTTTTCTACAAGCCGAACTGCAGCTCCGAAAGTCTTTGTTGAGATTAAAACTTTTTTTATGTTTGGGGTGATCGTACGCTCGAGCGGACAGCAGCAACTGTAAAAATGCCAAGTTTCTTACCGGAGGCTGGTTTCTTCATGGAGGCTCGTTGTGCTAAGTTTAAAAAGTCAAAATAAAGTCCCGTCGTCATTGCGTCATCACATAGCAGAAGCTCTCCCGATTGGTTGCTACGACGCGTCAAGCATCGAAAGTTCAAATATTTGAACTTTGGCTGCTCGACGCGTTCGCCGGCTTTGGACGCGTCGCGTGCGTGGAAAAGAACTGCCGCGTGCTGCCGTGCTGCTTGAAACGCTCAAAACGCGCCGCTTCACGATTCGCCGCGCCTCGACGTGTCTCCACATAGACTTTCAATGTAAACCGCCGAAATGCGTTTGGTGGGTACCCGGCATGCAACTGAGCTCAGGGTTGCCAGATAAACTAAAAGGTCTTATTTACCTCCTCCTTTTCTGTGCACATGTTCAACAATCACAACACACACCTCGTCAACATCTTTACTCAGCACATGTGACAGTTTAGCTCAAAATACTGTCACTTTAAAGCCACAGTACTATAGTTCATTATTTCTTATCTGGCAAACCTACTAACATGGAAACTACAGTGTTTTCATGTAAACCCTCCTTTTTTTTGTTTATTACACCCAATAAATAAATAAAAAACACTAAAGTTTCCAGGGGTTCTGTGTGAATGGGGCCTTATAGCAGGTAGGTCATTTTGACTTACCGGTAATCATTTTAAAACGAGCTCCATGCCGAAAACATCCGCACACCCCTGACTTAAACCTTTGAAATGTTTATTGTGCTAACTTGTAAATAAAATATAAATTATGAGATTTTCAAATCATTGCATTCTGTTTTGACTTATATTTTACACAGTGTTTCCATATGGAATCGTAGTTGTTACGTGTACAGGGTTTTGGATTGTTTCTGCTTTTTCATATCAAATAGAGTGATTGCAAAAAGTACAACAGATAAAACGTTAACACAACATTTGGGAGCAGCTGTAGTTGTTTTTTCTTTTTTCAGCTAACTTTTAGAAAGTAACAGCAGTCGGAACAAATAGGCAGATGAAAATAAAATGGATAAATCAAGTAACTACCGTATTTTCTCTCTATACTGTACATCAGGGGTCACCAACCTTTTCGAAACTGAGAGCTACTTCGTGGGTACGGAGTCTTACAAAGGGCACCACTTTGATAAACTCTTCGGAAATAACAAAGCGTAAATTGAAAAAGATGTATAATAAACATATTTTTAAGAACATATTTTTAAGATAGACATTTTAATATATATATAAATACAAAAAAAGAATAACAACTGAATAAAATGACATTTTAAATGCAGCTTAGTAGTGAGTTGTGCTATTTTTAGAACAGGTCCGAGGGCACCCCAAATGGTCCTTGGGGGCACCCGGGTGCCCGCGGGCACCACGTTGGTGACCCCTGCTGTACATCAACGATCTTTGCAGTGATCTGTCAAATGCCTCCCACCATTATTACGCAGATGACACCATCATCTATTGCTGTTCATCCTCCCTCAGCCAAGCTTTCACCTCTCTTCAGGACGCTTTTAATATTATTCAGTCACGGCTGCAAAAACTTAGACTGGTCCTAAATGCCGACAAAAGCAAGTTCATGGTTCTTGCCAACAGAAAGCAGCAACCAGAGAACCCACCTCAAATTGGAACCCAAGAGGGAAAACAAATAGAAATGGTCTCCACCTACAAATATCTAGGTTTCAACATTGACACTGAACTGTCTTTTAAAACCCACATCTCCAAAATGGCCACTAAACTCAAACTGAAGCTAGGTTTCTTCTTCAGAAACAAATCCTGCTTCTCATGCAAAGCCAGGAGAACATTAGTAGCTGCAACATTCATGCCAATACTAGATTATGGTGACGTGCTGTACATGAGTGCTGCATCAAAATACCTACAGTCCTTAGACTCCATTTACCACGGTGCCCTTCGGTTCATTACTGACTCCAGTTATCGCACTCATCACTGTGAGCTTTACGTAAAATCTGGCTGGTCATCTCTCAGCACTCGCAGATACACTCACTGGATATCCTTCATCTACAAGACCCTCCTAAACCTGGTCCCGTCATACCTCACCTCCTTAATACAAACATCACACAGTCATTACTCCCTGCGCTCTAACGATTTAGTCCTCCTGTCAGTTCCTCCTGTCAGAACTGAACTAGGAAAAAGAGCATTCAGCTTCGCCGTCCCCTCAGCCTGGAACAACTTACAGAAAGATCTGAAACTATCAACATTCATCTCTCCTGGATCCTTTATGTCAACCGTAGTAGAAAATGTCATCAAGAAACTTGACCATTGCAGATGTTTCTAACCATTACTTATCCAATATACATGTCATTGTTGATTTTTTTAACTTTATTTACCCAACCGAGGTCTGTCTGCTTGTTTTGTATATAATGTATATAGAAATCTGTCATATCCTGTTGGTTTTGAACTGTCAACATCTGTTTACTGTGATTGTAGTTTTCTTTATTTTCTTTTTTGATAAATGCAAATGTTTATTGTCAATTACCATGTGACGTGTGCTGCTGACCACTTGACCAGGTCACCTTGTAAAAGAGATCTCGATCTCAACGGGCTCTACCTGGTAAAATAAAGGTGATTGATTGATTGATTGATTGATTGATTGATTTTCCGGACTATAGGTCACGGCTTTTTATCATTTTTGCATGCCCTGCGACCTATATTCAGGTGCGACCTATATATGGCTTTTTATAAAATAAGCTGATTTGTAATCATTTATTAACAAAAATTAAACTGAGACACACTCTTACAATAATGTCAGCTAACAAATATATTTTTTAGGTGTTTATCCTGCTAAAATTATTCATTTATTAAAGAAAAGTTCAGCTCAGACACATATTTGCTATAATTTTTATCAAACAATTAATTGTTTTTAAGTGTTAATCTTCTTAAAAGCCTTGCTGTGCGCTCCTGTGGAAGAGACATTTGCAGCAGAGCTAAACACGGTCCACATTTTGACGTAGGTGCGACCTATATTCAGGTGCGACCTATATATGGATTTTTCCAATTCTTTGGCAATAATTGGACAATGCGACCTATGCTCGGGTGCGACCTATAGTCCGAAAAATACGGTAACTCTGTCACTGTTGGTAGTGTAGCGTGTTCTGCAGTTACACTGTTCCAGTTCTATATTTATGTTCCTGCAGCAGTTCTGTAGTTGGATCTTCACGACAGTTCACGACAATGTGGAGAAGATCGGTTGTGAGGGATTGGAGACTCCCTGACTTGCTGTGTACGGCGTGGCGGGGCCTACAACAGCTATTCAATTAAAAAAAGTTCAGACGAGAGTCATCCGTGACATGAATTACAACACATGTACAGGTAGTCCCCGACTTATGAGCGAGTTCCGTTACAACGAGTTGCTCGTAACATGGAAATCTCGTAATTCGGAACGACCGCCACGTGTCTCGTAAGTCCGGAATTTCGCTCGTAAATTGGAACGGTTTTGCTAGCGCGACTACAAACACTCGTTTTTCATCGAAAAACTGCTTACGAGTGCATAAAAATGATCGGAAACGTGTGTCCACATGTTTAGCTAACGAACTGTGGTGAAAAAACACAGAAAAACTCTGTATTTTTTGCGTTTTTTCAAAAAATTTGCCAGCTCGTAAGTCCGGAACCTCGTAGGTCAGAGCGCTCGTAAGTCGGGGACTACCTGTATGAGGTTCCATTAGTGCCAAAAATATGTTTTTGTGTCTATGTAAAGTGTGTATGTAGTGTGCTGTGTATATGTTATGTCACCTTATATCACCTAACATATCAAACACTTTACATTGACACAAACATATTTTTGGCACTAATGGAATCTCATACACACAGATAAAGAGTTACAGTAGAAAACATTTCACTGATTTTGACTTAGTTGTTTTAGCAGGAAAAATATTTTTGTACCGTCACGGGAATTGTGCAATAATTAGGTAAACAAAAAGGTAAAACTTATAAAATCATAAAACGATGTGTCAGGCACCTCGGTGGCACAACCGACGTCACAAATATGGCGTGACGGGAAGATGTCGTAAACAAGTAGCTTTTTCAATTTTTTATATTTAAATAAAATTCTGCATAAAAGACATGTCCTGATCAAAAATAACACCAAGATTTTTAACATTAGAACTGGAGGTAGATTAATGTCATCCAAGGAGGAGAAAGACTGAGAAAAAAAAATCATTCCTAAGATGCTCAGGTCCAAAAACTAAAACCACAGTCTGGTCTGTGTTCAAAATCAGAAAATGTAGGGTAATCCAGATTTTTATGACTTTAAAACATGCTTGTAGTCCAAGTAGCTGATTGGATTCATTCATGGACAAATATATTTGTGTATCAAATTTAAAAACAAGTGTTTTTTCCCTTCTTTTATGTGATCTTATTGGCATCTACACTCCTGTAAGAGCACTCCGGTCTACCAACCAGTTTCTCTTAGATGTCCCCAGATCCAGAATGAAGTCCAGAGGTGAACGGGCTTTTGTGGTTGCTGCTCCAAAGCTGTGGAACAGTTTACCTGAGAATTTAAAGAGCGCTCAGACTGATGAAACTTTTAAATCTTTGCTCAAGACTCATCTGTTTTACTTGGTGTTTGATCCTCGCAGAGTCTGAAAACAAATTTTGAGCAGATTTTATTGTTGTTGTGTGTTGTATTGTTAACTTTATTATGTTTTAGTGGCACTAGATGCATTTTACTCTTTTATTTTTATCTGTTTTGATTGTAAAGCCCTTTGGTCAGCTTCTGTTGTTTTTATGTGCTTTATTGACCTTGACCTTGACACTCTGAGGCTATTTCATGACCACTAGATGGCGCGCCCTCCATGAATTAAAATCCCCAGCCGCCACTGATACATATACAGTATACATGTACAGTATACTGTATATGTGTGTGTGTGTGTGTGTGTGTGTATTTATATATTTTTTTAATATACAGTACATATACTGTATACAGGTTGTCCTCGACTTACGACGTCATCGACATACGACGTTCCGGACATACGAGCGGACTAACGAACAGTAAAGTTGTACAGAACATACAGAAAATACAGCACTGGTATGTGTTTTCAGATGAAAATGTGTTAGCTAACCGTTTGTAAACAAAGTTCTGTGCATGTTTATGAACTAGTATGAACGTTTGTGTTGAAATACGGGTGTTCGGCGCAGCGCTAGCATACATTTTCCGACTTACGACCAAAAATCCGGACTTACGAGCGACACGTGTTTCGGGTTCCGACATACGAATTTTCGTCTTACGAGCGACTTGTAAGAACGGAACTCACTCGTAAGTCGGGGACAACCTGTATACATAAATATGTATATATACGTATCTTAAAAATATATACAGTGTGTGTGTGTGTGTGTATATAT
>JBBPBX010056885.1:12298-22609 GCA_038048925.1 Garcialebias charrua | reverse complement strand
CATACATACATAACATACATACATACATACATACATACATACATACATACATACATACATACAGGTATATGGCTTTATAAACCCTTCCCACAGTCTTGCAATGTTCTAACCTCTTAAACCTACTTAATTTTAACAACATATGTATATGTACTGTACAGTACTGCAAAATTTTACACATCAGCTCTGCAGAACAGCAGCTCTGTTCCTGTTCGGCTGTTGGCTTCTGGGTAGTGGAGTTTTTTTGACTGGCCTTACAGTGTAGGCTTATTGAAAGAAAACTAGAAAATGACAGCACTGGTCCGACGTATTTGTTTTGTTAACTTTTATCCCATCCCAATCACAAGAGTCATATTAAAGTTGACAATTAATGAAAAAAAAACCCCCGCAAAATAGCGACTTTACAAAAGTTGAACCGCGAAGTAGAGAGGGAATACTGTACATCTAAACTTGATTACCTTTTGGAGTCAACTTAATTCAAAATGGTTGCCACAGCCACCTGGTCTTCTTTTTCTTGCTTTTCCCTCTTTGCCACAGTGTGTCATCCTCCTCCATCACTCTGTCCTTTGCATCCTCTGTCCTCACTCCAACTACCTCCATGTCCTCTCTAACTGCATTGGTATATATCCTCTTTGTCATTTTCCTGGCAGCTCATTTCCAACATCCTTCTACTAATATAGCAATATATATATATATATATAGCACAATATAGCACGGTCAACTAACCTTAAAAACACAAAAATTGCATTGATTCAGCAACTTTTACAGAAATTGAGCTAAAATTCAGTGCGGTAGCTGATTTTTGTTTCCATCGCAGTCTAGTACAACACATTGCACAAATGTTTTTCAAAAAGTCCACAGCAATATTTTAGTGGACTATTTGTCAAAATATCTCATGATTCACTGGGTGCATGTTATTAAAATGTTTAGAAATTAGTTACTGGCTGTGCATTTATAATTCAAAGTCAAAGTCAACTTTATTATCAAAACTGCAATATGTACAGGACATACACAGGATTGAAATTGCATTTCTCTCTCAGTCCCTCGGTGCAACAGTGACCATTTAAACACTAAACAATTAATAAACAAGCATAAAACGAAATAATAAAAGTTTAGTACTGTCCTGAGTTTTTTTGCATAGTAGTTTTTCATAGTAGTATAAAAGTATAAAAAGTTTCACCAACACCAAAAACACCAACATTTAATAAACATAATCATAAAATGAAATAGAGTGTAATACTTGAGTGTAATACTTGAGTGTAATAATTGATTAACTTTTTGAGTCAACGCAGTTCAGGCTTTACTTGACAGAAATCAGTCTTGCCTCCCTCTCTTTTCATGCCCTAGACATTCAAATCTAGTTGCCAAGCTAAAAGTTTGTCATTGCACAAACAACTGATTTTCCATTATTTGTTTGTTTTTATTAGTTTTTGCCTTTAGGCTTTTGGATTCCTTCATCTGTTTGTTGCCAGCTGTTTTTATTTTAGTGACATATGTTGTATGGCTCAAGCCTGCTTCAGACTCTCAGACTCCTGCTGAGCTGTGACTGGTACTGGGTTCACACACACATACACACACACACACACACACACACACACACAAAAGAATGAAAAAGAAACGTTATTTGAGACAAACTTGGCTTTCTGTATCAAGTGGCCAAGCTGACCTGTATTGTTGACTGTATTGCGTTGTGGTGTGCAGTGTTTAGTCTCAAACCGTTTGTATTTTATTTTACAAAGTATTTTTTGCAAACCCAATGATCAGTCTGGTTTCAATGTCCTGGTTGGAAATAAAAAGACAACAAAATGTTGTATTTTTTTGGTTAGACAGACATCCTATAGTGGAAGAAAAAAAAACCTCCAACAAGAGATTGAGGCAGCTACAGATCAGACATCCACAGCATTCTGGAGGAAATATGGGACACTGCCACTTACATAATAACTTTAGCTCTTTGTGTTTATTTGTGTATGCCCTCTACTGTATGTCAGTTACCAGCATCATTAGGTCACTGGTTGACTGAAACATGAAAGGCCAAGGCGATTGGCGATATGTACTGTAGTGCATTGTGGAAAGTACTGATCTTAGTATGTATAGAGGAACTAAAGCAAATATAAACTATCACATAGAGCCCAGAAGAGTCATATCCTCAGCTCATTATTCAGCTGTCGACTTACATCTTAAAAAGAAAAACTTTTTTGAGAACAGTAACAATTTGAAAAGGCTTGAGGAAAACCAACTATTGGAACAAGACACCATGAGACAGAGGGTTTGCCTCAGGTGTCCAGCACTCCTCACCCGGTACTGTCACAGCCTTTCACATTTTGAAACATGTGACCTCAGCTTCCCACAGGCTGGTCAGAGAGGGAAACGATCCAAAGGGGACAACAAGTTGGCTTAGTGACATACCTCTGACTGTAACAGCTCTCAAAGCCTAACTGTCTCTACAACAACTCATAAGCCTGAATCCTCCCACCAACAACTGAAGCATCTTCAAGAACCAAGTCCAGTTGTCTTCTATTCAATTTATCACAAGGCAGTATGGTTTGAATAATTACCAAAGACAGGTTTAGTGTGTTCAAAGACAATATATATTTATATATTTAAATTATTTTCTATTTTCATCATACTGCTATTGTGGGAGCTGCTATGTCACCAAACTTCTACCACCCAGACCCATGATACCTCCATAATCATGGAAGATTATTTCTACCCAATTATAGTCAGCTGTCTGGGCCCAAAGCAAGCCAGACACCAGCTCATAGCATTTTACCCACCCTACTGCACCATTGGAAGGGATGCTTTTATCCTGGTATACATGTCTTTATATTGTTGTATATTTGTTGATTCTGACAAATACTTAGGAATTTTGGTCGATGCACATCAATCTTTCAAGCCTCATGTTGAAAACTTTATAAAGAAATTGAAATTAAAATTGGCTTTCTTTTTCAGACATACATGTAGATTCTGTCTAATTTTGAATGTGAGGAAATGCAATGCAACTGCTACTTTCCTTACATTCATTGACTATGATTTTTTTTTTTTACACTAATGCGCCTGCAAGCACCTTACAGATGTTGGATGCTGTCTATCATGGTGCACTAAGATTCATAACTGTATGTAGCTACTGTGCTCATCACTGCACCCTGTGTTCACTGGTTAACTGGTCATCATTAACTTCACACACTCTCCCACTGGTACATTTTCTTCTTTAAATCACTTCTTGGTTTGCTACCTTCATATATCTTCTCCTACATATCATGTCATCAGTGCAGCTACAGCATGCACTCCCAAGACATAATTATCAGCAGTTGGGACACTGCTGATCAGTGCGGATCAAGTTTGTCAAAAAGGCCTTCTCCTATTCGGCTCCTGTTTCCTGGAACACCTTGCAAAAATATCTGAAGCTCTTGACCTTGACCTCTCTATGGGATTTTAAACAACTAGGTTCAATGCCAATATCAATGCAGACATGTTCCTGATTTTAGCATCTTACACAGTATTATAATGTAGCATGTTTGTTTTATATCACTTATTTCATATACTTTTAATTTTATATGCTTGAATATGACTTGTTGTCTGTATCGCATTTACGTTTTTTGTTTAAAGCAGGTCTCTTGTAAATGAGTCCTTGTGACTCAATGAGGCTAACCTGTATAAACAAAGGTTGAATGAATAGTGAAGTTGGTTTAGCTGAGGGCCCACTTATGAAGAAAAAAATCACTAGACCGTTATTCTAAAATATTCCTGCATATTTTACAATTTACCATACTGCTAAAATTGACATTTTGAAAAGGAGGAGCTCTTGTTACAGCTTGGTCACATTCTAAATCAATCATCCTGCAGTAATGAAACTGCTCTGTGACATTAGGATATATAATGAGTTATGTGTTAAAAGTGGAAAAAATGTGATATTCTCTCTGCAAAACCTTGCACTGCTAAGATTAAAGAAAATAATTTTTTGCACTCCCTAACTTTACTATTAAAGGTAACAGCGAGCTTTGATCATTTTGAAATGACATGCAAGCATCAAGTATTAGGACCGTTTGAAGTTACGTGCATTTTATGTTCATTTTTGCCCCTGACTGTATCCTGAAAAATTCACATGAAGTGCAATCACATTTCTCATCCTAGATTTCTGCTATACTGCCTATAGGAAGAAAAACATGATTAATTGATTAAACAAGAAAGAAAGTCCGAATTACAGGATTGAAATACTTCCATTCAGTGACACCTTCAAATTCCTCTGAAAACTCTGACAGTTATCATCTTCATGATTTGTAATGCTGAGAGAGATTAACTTAAGCCATGAAGTGATGCACTATATGGTTGCCTAATTTATTCTCAGAATGTAAAAATGTTCATAATATGCTGGTAAAGATGGAAAATATAGGCTGATCTTCAAGGATCTGCTGTGGTATTTCTAACAGCTCAACTCACAAATGCATTTATGCACATTTCACGTACTTTCTCATGAAGTGGAAGTCAGAACACATCATAGCTTGTTTACCTGGATGAGGTAGCCACAAGCTGTTCTTCACTGTCATGTCTCCTGTCCTCACATGATTTATGGTTTTGCTCAGGGCATTTAGATTGATCTGGTGGTTTGGCCCTCTATTCAGCTTTAGATCACGTCTCTGATATTCAAAATACTTTTTACATTGAAGAGTTAATATACTTCTGACATTTATTACTTAAATATAAATAGTGTAGGAAAAATTGATGAAAAAATATTTCTTATGGCTACAAACCTAAATGCATGAATCCTCATGTTATTCCTCATACACTGCAATATGTTTGCTTCTATTCAATGTGAAGACATTAAGATCAAACTGGACTCCAGAAACATGACAAGCATCTTTTTGGGGGTTATAGAGGGCCACAGAGATGCTCAAAAAAGAGCTGTGTGGGTGTGTTATTTAAATATATTTTTAATTGTGCTACAGATGTACAACACAAAACATATTCAGTTATAAAATTCACTTTTAATTTGAGCATTCCATGTCGTTGTAATGATCACTATGAACCCAGATAATACAAGCTGACGTGAGACAGACTCCAAGTTGTAGAATGATTAACAGTGATTTATTTACAGTGTTTTATATGCAACGTACAAGGAGAACTCTGGAACCCTGGGGAGCAAGGTGAGAGGTCAGGTAGGCTCTTCATAATGGTGGATTAATGTGTTTTCTTTCCTTACGTTGGTAGGAATGAACAAGGTGGAGAAGATGGTCCAAAGGGGTTCCAGTTCAAAGGGTGATGAGGATGCAGATGTGTCAGGCAAGTGGTAGGTGGGCAAAGAGGCAGCTCGGGTAGTCCACACGGAAACCAGACTTGGCCAGGTAGATCAGGATCCGAAGAGCCTCGGACATGAAAACTGAAATACGAAGGAGATAAGGTGTTAACTGTTTTTAAACACACAAAGAGGCCAAAAGCATAAGTACCGGTACCAGAAGGCATCAAGTGCTATAGCGAAGAGTACAGCAGCTCTGCAGCTATAAGTACTCCTGGCTCTTCATCAGGTGTACTTGTTAGACGTCATCTTGGCAACTCCGCAGCTGCAGAAAGCTGCACTCTTACAGTGATAAGCTGCCTAGAAAAACAATAGTTTTAAAGTGGATGATTCAACTTCAAAATGTTTTGTCCATTTTGAGCATGTTGCCCAGATTTGGGTGCAACAAACCTGAGAAAAACATTTTGTCAATGATAGGTCAAATGCTGCTTTCAGGTTGGGATAAATATACCTCACAATGAGGTGTTTAGGTGTTTGTGTTTTATTCATAAGTTGTGGTTGATGGAATGAGATATGGACCAGCAGTTCAGGACTTTGTCTGCAATACTGCTGTGGCCTGTAGTGAAATACTGTAGGAGCTCAGATGAAAGAAAAAGTCTCCATTTAGTGGAAAATGCTTGTATAGATTGTTTGGTGTAAATTCTTAGAATATGGAGAAAAGCACTCCAAGAAACTTAAATTTACTATATTGTTCCAACTCTCATCTGTCGTCATAAGATTATGGGTGATGAGCAAAAGATCTGGACACAAGCAGCTGAATTTAGCTTTCTTGGAAAGTGTCTGGCCTTAGCTTTAGAAACAGGGTGAACATTTCAATTATCTGCTCTACTCTGTGTCCAGCCACTACAAGGGACTTGGAGAACTGCTGCTTCTCCTTCACTGTCAAATCACTGAGGTGGCTCAGACATGCCGGTTCCCCTTGGAAGTTTGTCGGACATGCAAAGAAGAAACTCTCGGAAAGAGAACTCACTGGAAGGATTACATACTTATTCCACATGGATGGGTGCTTGCATGTCGGTACTTTCGTCCCCCGTTGTGGAGCACAAATGGGGAATTGACATGACGCGAACTGTAATATTGCTCTGCCCACGCGGAAATGTAACCCAGGACGAGCTAACCTCTGACAAACAAACAAACAAACAAGATAGCTGTTATGGCAGAGGTAGTGAAGCTCACAATGTTACCTGAGGCATTTGGTGATGCATTTTTGCATTAACAGCCAACATTAAGGCAAAGAAGACTGGCAAAACATTTTCAAAGATACTAATAACTTAAATTAGTTACTGGTGTAGATGTATTCATGCGGCAGAGCAAAATAGGGCAATCATTTACAGGTACACTGATCTTCAATATTTACTAAGAGTGTACATTTTAAATAGTAAATGGACTACTGTACTTATGTAGCAACACAATTTGTGCACTAATTGTGACTGTATAGTGGCAGAATCAATCCCCCAACTCTTCTACTGGAGGGCAACTGTTCTAACCCCACAGTTGCCCTCTTTTTATAATAACA
Organism: Garcialebias charrua; assembly: GCA_038048925.1. Lineage (NCBI taxonomy): Eukaryota > Metazoa > Chordata > Actinopteri > Cyprinodontiformes > Rivulidae > Garcialebias > Garcialebias charrua. Next base: position 15,806 of record JBBPBX010056885.1, on the reverse strand, counting down.
CAACCCATTAAACACTGTGCAAAATCTATTCATCTATGGTGCCCAAGACCACAAATGGCCACGTACCCCTGGCTCCACCATTGCACCTGGTGGTGGATAAATTGCGTCCTCTGGCAAGATCCTTCTTTTGGTGCAGCCTTGGACAAGAAAAAAACAAAACCAACCTATCTCTCTTCTTATACACAGAGTAAGTCTTATCCACTTGAATATCTTGCACCAAAAACATTAAGGTTTACTTGCATTCCCTGTTGAATTCCAGTCTAGAAAAAAAAAACTACAAACACTTACTGTTCAAACCCTTCAGCAACGGGATATTGGCATTGACATTCTGAGAACCAAATTAAGGACCATGGGAGACCGGGCTTTCCGGGCGGTCCCTGTACGACCGGTGTCAGAGCTTGGTCCGCATTGCCGGCAGTAAGTCAGGCTCGTTTCCGGTGAGAGTTGGACTCCGCCAAGGTTGCCCTTTGTCACCGATTCTGTTCATAACTTTTATGGACAGAATTTCTAGGCGCAGCCAAGGTGTTGAGAGGATCCGTTTTGGTGACCTTAGAATCGCTTCTCTGTTTTTTGCAGATGATGTGGTCCTACTGGCTTCATCAGTTCGTGATTTACAACTTTCACTGGAGCGGTTTGCAGCCGAGTGTGATGCGGCCGGGATGAGGATCAGTTCCTCCAAATCCGAGGCCATGGTCTTGAGCCGGAAAAGGGTAGCATGCCCTCTCCGGGTCGGGGAGGAGGTCCTGCCCCAAGTGGAGGAGTTTAAGTATCTCGGGATCTTGTTCACGAATGAGGGAAAACTGGAGCGTGAGATCGATAGGCGGATAGGTGCAGCGTCCGCAGTGAAGCGGGCGCTGTACCGGTCTGTCGTGGTGAAGAGAGAGCTGAGTCAAAAGGCAAAGCTCTCAATTTACCGATCGATCTACGTTCCCACCCTCATCTATGGTCATGAGCTTTGGGTTATGACCGAAAGAACAAGATCTCGGATACAAGCGGCTGAAATGAGTTTTCTCCGCAGGGTGGCTGGACTCTCCCTTAGAGATAGGGTGAGAAGCTCAGTCATCCGGGAGGGACTCGGAGTAGAGCCGCTGCTTCTCCACATCGAGAGGAGCCAGTTGAGGTGGCTCGGGCATCTGGTTAGGATGCCTCCTGGACGCCTCCCTGGTGAGGTGTTCCGGGCATGTCCCACCGGGAGGAGACCCAGAGGAAGACCCAGGACACGCTGGAGGGACTATGTTTCTCGGCTGGCCTGGGAACGCCTTGGGATTCCCCCGGAGGAGCTGCTCCAAGTGGCTGGGGAGAGGGAAGTCTGGGCCTCCCTACTTAGGCTGCTACCCCCGCGACCCGACCCCGGATAAGCGGAAGAAGATGGATGGATGGATGGATGGATGGATGGGAGACCGGGCTTTCAGTGTGGCTGCCCCCCTATGGAACTCTCTTCCTGACTGCCTGAGAGCTCCACAGTCACTGGTTGACTTTAAAAGCGGCTTGAAGACCTTTCTTTTTAAGCGAGCCTACTCTGCCTCCTCATGATTCTATCTTTGATCTTAGTTGATACTATTATTGATTTTACTTGTTTTATCACTTGTTTTATTTGACCTTTAATTTTGTTGCACTTTGTAGCACTTTGAGATTTTCATTAATGAAAAGTGCGTTATAAATTAAATTCATTATTATTATTATTATTATTATTATTGACATCTGATACTGTATGTGTATTTTGAGTTATGGAGAAGGCAAACCACCAAATATAGTACCATTACCTACTGTTCAGACACTTCACTTAAATACATCTTTCAGCTGACACATCAGTATCAGGATCAATTCAGGGTTCAGAATCTCACCAAAAACACTATCTGGTCTGTGGAAGTTCTGCTGTTATGAACAACTGAACCATAGGCAAGATTTAACAAAAAAATATTTAAGGTTCAGCAACAGCTGCAATCAGGAGGTATGGTACACCATACTGTCCATATAGACATTTACGTGTTCACTTGTCACAGACAAACCTGTTGTCTCATCAGTCACTGAATGTGACTTTCTTCATGTGAAAGGCAGCAGTTTGAGTGGACAAACACTGAATTTAGTCTCTTATCTGTTCATTCACATGAGCTGCAGGTGTCAGATACAGGAGCGCTGCTTGTCTGCTAACCAGGTGTGTTTCTGGCAGTGCTGTTTGTGTTTACTGATGATTCAGAGAATCATCACAGTATTGTGTCCAAGTCTGAACAGGTGGCTCAGTCTCAGGAGGGAGAGGTGAGATAAAAACTGACTGCAGGGAACAGGACTGATGGAAATCCCCCAAATCCTTAGAAAGCATGACAGAGCTTTGCATCATATTATCACACTTTATGATGCATATTTACATAGTAGATGCAACAGTATACACTATATGCATTGAAACATAATGTCTGTAAGAAAGCTTTACGGGAAAATATAGACCTTTTACAAGGGTAAATAGGGGATGCATTCAAAGATAAACAATACTTTGCTTTCACTTGTTCCTCAAAGTTCCTCAAAGCTTCAGCTGCATATGTGCGTGTGCACATGTGTGTGTTAGAGAAAGGAAGGCGAAACAGTGTGGAAAATGCATGTGCTTAAAAGAGATTTGAGTGGAGAGGGAGAGCTGAGCAGCAACGAAAGAACTGAGGCGGGAGTGGGAGCTGAAGACCAAGAGAGAGAGATGAGAGAGGCTGGGAAAACCAGAGACCGGCAGAGCCACCACGAGTCTGCCTCTATCTGTCGCCTCTTGGATCTCCCTGCACGGCTGTCAGGCTGCTGCTGACTCATGAGCAGATCCTCTGGCTGCGTGACGGAGCACCTGAGTGTGCAGCTCGCACCAGAGTCTTACCCACGGCCATGCATTCAGTCGTTGCTCAACACTGCTGCTCCTACTGCTGCACATGACTGAAGGTTTGACCAGCTACGCTCTGGACTTGCCCCAACACCCATGGTCCCCAGCAAACTCTGGCATACCCTCTCATTAAGGTAAGGAGTAAAACAACAATTACTGGTGGTACTTGGTGGTCATTCTTGTCTGGTCTAACAGAAACAAAAGTTTGTATGACATTGGCACAGTCATTGTTCTTCAAAAGCTCTTGTTGTAAATGTCTTTGTTGTATAATCTGCTTATGTGTGCGCAAGCAACTTGACGAATATATCAAATTTTTTGTGCAAGGCAGTTGTGTTAAAATTAGTTTGTCGTGGGAAATGAAACATTTACGCACAATAACATTCCTCTCCAGAAAACACATTTTAAAGACATACACTGTGAACTGAATGTCAATTTAACGTAAAAGATGCTGGAACTGTTGTGATAAGCTTCATAATGTTAGAAAAGTTCAAAAAGAAATGTGACTGTTTACTACAGTAGAAAATATCCTAAAAATGCATGTTTGTCTCTGTAATATGAGCTTAAACTGTAAGATATTCTCTGCGCTTCATCTCTCATGCCTCAAGCTGTGTCCTCTGGTTCTTTCATGGGCATTTTTCTGCAGAGCATGATGGT